>JAPYZM010001006.1:0-22306 GCA_030522845.1 Psyttalia concolor
TGCAAATGCGGTACAGTGTAGGACGCACAGCCGCATGCATAGGGTGAGGATAGGGCCGATTAGCTTCCGTATGGAGGGCAGAAAGAGGGCCGTAATATAAAAAAAAAAAAAAAGTAGATTGGAATGCTTTGGGAGCGAAATCCTCCCACCCCTTTTTGAGTTAAAAAAAAAGCGGTAAAAGGGGAATTTCGTCTTATAAGTCCATCTGTGCACGATCCCGGGCGATCCATTTGTGCCATCGGGATGGAGTCCGTCGCGATCGATAGATTTTATCAAGAAGTAGATCGGAGTCCTTTGGGAACTAAGTAGCCCGACTCCTTTTTGAGTTTTTCAAAAATTACGCATTACAAGAAATTTTTATCTGTCAATTCCTTCCGTTCACACTTCCAGACGAAAGCTGATTGCGATCGGAATGGGGTTACCCACGATTGATAGATGTCATCAAGGACAGATTCTGATTAGTTTAGGAATGAAATCCTCCCACCTCTTTTGGAGTTTTAAAAAAAAGAAAACGGTAAAACGGGAATTTCATCTTATAGTTCTTTCTGTTCCCGCTCCCGGGTGATCAGTTGGTGCGATCGGGCTGGAGTTGGCCGCGATCGATGGATATTATCAAGGACAGGATCAGAGCCTGTGAGAGTAAAATCCTCCCACACCTTTTTGAGTTTTTTTTTCCAAAAAAGGCGGTAAAAAGGAATTTCATCTGTTGCGGAGACCGTAGTTGACGACAATTTTATTCGTCAAAAAAAATAGTAGAAATTCAGTAATATTAACACACTCCATCGACTTCCCGCTCATGGCAGATAATAAGAGATCCATTTTGAATGGGAGGGGCAAGAGGTACCCAACAAGAAACACCAACAAGGAGCCAATAAGGAAAAGAGCCGAAACCGCCCTGTCGCACCAGCAGGTAATTACCGACAGATCACCATATGGAAAAATCGATAAAATCACTTATGGGGGGGATGAAGTAAAACCAACTAAGAATGGAGAGAAGCAAACGAAATATGGTCTTTCTTTCCTAATAGAAATTTCGAAAAACTCAGCGCCTGTTTGAGACATTTAATTTAATTAAAACACTCACTTTTACGAGCTAAGCTGAGTCACTTCAAATATCGAAACATACGAAATGAGTCACCCCAAAAAAACGTTAGAATAAATGTCGTCTTCGAGAAACACCTGGCGTGTTTCTATTTTCCTTCTGGACCCTTGTGTAAGAAAAAGACGTTATGACTATTCGTCTCCTAAACCTAATCGATCGAGTGGAAAGGAAACAGAAGCATAGAAGTTTAGAGGGCTGATTAGTATAAAAAGAGGTGGGTTTTTCCCCTCAGTCAGTAGTGTTCCTGAAATTTTCTTCAAAGGAGTTCATTCCCGAGAGTCAGTCCCTAAGTACCAGCTTCAGCATCAGTTCCAGTCAAGAGTACACCCCAGAGTTTATACTCAGAAGTCGCCCCCCGTGATTTAAGGGACCTTTTCAACTGGGTTACCGGTCAGCATCGACTCATTACTGGACTCTTTGGGTCCCATCTTCTTAACTCATCGGCAAACACGCACTCAATAGTTGAAGCAGTCGAGTTATTTGCAATCAGTGTTCCTGAAATTTGTCCCAGAGATTTGCACCAGAGAAATTGTACGAGAGAATTTGTACCAAAGAGATTTCTGCACCAGAGAGTTTTGTACCAGAGAATTTGTACCAAAGAGATTTCTGCACCAGAGAGTTTTGTACCAGAGAAATAGTACGAGAAGTTTTGTATCAGAGAATTTAATCCCAGATCATTTGGGCCAGAAAAATTGTTCCAGAGAATTGTTCATCAGAAATCGCCCCCCGTGGTATGAGCGATTTTCTGAGGTCAATTATCAGTCAGCTTTCCTTTATTAGTTGACTAGTCGCCGATCATCTCAACTTATCCACGGACCCTCACAAATAGAGTGGAGCTTCCAGAATCGATAATTGGCAGTTATCTTTTATGTCCAGGCCAGGAGACATGTCGACCTGTTTTTCTTTATCTTTCACCGGAGCAGTGGACGTCTTCATTAAGAATTTATTCGCTGAGTTTCTAGAATCGAAATCTGGCAGTTCTATTCTACGTCCAGGCTAGCAGACCTGTCGACCTGTCTTTGTTCATCTTCACCGGAGCAGTGAAAGTCTTCATTACGAAATTCTGCGGGAGTCAACATTGCTACGACTCTTGAAATTAATTAATCGCAACGAGTGATTAATCCTTCACCCTGCAAGTAAAGATTTTTGAACCTTGAAAATCTACGTACTATTCTAGACATCGAGTTTCACAACTGGAAACCTGACCTCCCAGTCAAACCAACTGGCACCACTGCTCGTCGAAAACAATTGACAATTTTATAAATATTGTCTCACTCAGCACTCATCGACCTGATCACCATCACCAATGGCATCAGCATCATTTCCTAGCCTGAATTCTATCAGCATCGGGACCACTAATATGCTCAACACCATTGAGCTCTCGCATCGGCCATCCCCGTCAGATTCAACGGAGTCGACCTACATCCAGAGAATTCACACCTGAGTGATCGTACCCTCCCCTTTTGAATTCTTAACAACGATAAGTCGAAACACAACACAAATTACACTGTCTTTTTATTTCTATCTCCTTCATTTCACCTATTCCTCGGTCTGATCTTGGATCATTTCTGTAAATTCAATTATCGGTTAACTAAATTTCTTATTTTTACCAAATAGGTAGTATGGGGTATCTTTCGCAAATTGTGATCTCTTTCTGACCCCTACGTAAGACAATCCATGGTACACTTTATTGTTTTATCCCACGCTATCAGTTCCCACCTTTTAAAATTCCAACTTCGTTCATCGGTCACTACCTGTTCTAGTTAGTTACGGTCCAGTCATCACAAAGGGTCATTTTTTTCCTACCATTTCGAGTAAACTAGTAACAGTGCGACCGCTACATAATCAAATTTTTGGCGCCCGAACAGGGACTCGATTGTTATAAAACGGGAAAATGGTTGTCACACTTTTCGGGGCATATCCGAAAGCAGGTAGTGGGGGAAATTTATATTACCTCCATCCAGTGTTAGTCAAAGAAATCATAACAGACCACTTAGTGACGGAGAATTAAAATCCGCATCAGCGGGCCAGAATGATCCCTATTGAAATATTGATCAACTCGCGGGAATAATGAATCCGCAGGTAATAACGTCAACCCCGAGAACGCCAAGATTACCTTTTGGTACAATCGGTGGTACAGTTGCCCCAGTTATAACTGTCAGCACAGGAATAACTGCCATTTCAAGTACAGGGATACTTCAAAAGAAAATGAGGGGTACAGGGATCACTCTCAACCCACGATGGTTGTTGAAAAATAAATCTTCTATAACGCGGCTTCGATATCGACGGGAGATACCACCCTATCACTTAAAATCTATGAGAAAATTCATTAACACTAAGACTTCTGCTATTGCCGAGCTTCAAGAAACAGGTGTTCTTTTGGAAATTTATAGACAATTACGAATGCAAGAACGTCAATTTTCAACAAGAACTTTACATTCAGAAAATTATGAGTTACCGATGTCCCGTGCAAATCGTCAACAAAATACTTTCGTGGTAACTACTAGGGCAAACACCAATCCCGAGAATGAGGCAGATATTAAGGTCCTAACATGACACGTCACATGCCTCCGAAACCGAATAATTTTCAAAATGCTTTCAGCCCTGATAATTATGAACATGCCGAAGGGAAATTATCTCCGAGTCGTAGGGGAAATCAAAATATCCAAGCAGCATATATTAAAGATCAAGATCTCGAAAATTTAACTGGAATTAATTTAGTTGACTCGAATTTTCGAAATCCTCCATTGCCCAGTCCACCTCAGGATCAGTGACTATCAAATTACGGAAATCAACGAGACCCTTGTGAATTGAAATTTGATTTTGCTCCGTCAAACCCATATACAATGACGGAAAAACAGCAGCCATTCATCCCTCGCTTTACTGGTACGCTCTTTAAAGACCAAGTAGGAACAGGCGATGCTAACCCTCCGATGTCAAGAAGAACCAACGGAATCAGTCGTCCTACGAGTCTCGCCTCAGTACCATACGCTATTGTTCAAGGTACTAGCGCTACGTTGCAGGATACGCTTTCAGCCATACCTGAGTTCGAGCGAGATCCCTTCCTTTCTGAGGAATTTTCCGAATCTTGTTTAAAAAAATCCGAAACTCCTGAACGTGCTGAGAAAATAAAGCACCTACTTCGCCTACATAATCTTAATGACGAAGAACTGATACAAATATGTTCCTTGATGACAGAAAATTGTGACATTTTTCATATTCCTGACGAACCATTAAGTTCAACTCATACTATGACACCCAAAATTAAAATGACAGATTCAATACCAATAAATACAAAATGATACCGATTTCCAGTAATTCATAAAGAAGAAATTAAAAACCAAGTCAACGAAATGTTAGAACCCGGAATAATTATTCCATCTAAATCCCCCTATAATTCCCCATTCTGGGTAGTACCGAAAAAGAAAGATTCACAGGGAAACGAACCATGGCGATTATTTATCGACTTTCGGGCCTTAAATAAAAAAACAGTCGGCAACCTGTACACGTTACCACAAATAAATGAGATTCTTGACCAGTTCGGTGGTGTCAGATATTTCTCATTTTTTAATCTTGCATCTGGATTTCACCTGTAACGTGGCAGATTTTCTGGAGAGCGAAAACCTGACGTTAACGCCCTTTTCCTCCGGTCTTCGCCAAAATGGCAACTAAATCCACAAAAAAATGCTTTAGGGCGCCAGTTGCTCTTTGTTCCTCCGGGAGCAACAAACCGGAATACCTCAAAACGTGAACGTAACTAAACCTAAAATCTTAAAATCACAAAATATATACAAAACTGAACCTAAGTACCAGAGGAAAGGTGTTATTCCCGCGCTGCTCAGGGGGTTGGTTGTGGAGAGAGGGGTGGTTTTGGTTGAGACGGAATTATAGGGCCATAGAGTTCTCAAATAACTTACTCTAACACCAGGTTTATGCTGAAAAATTCTTATTTATATTTGAATCAAAAAAAAGGAAATATCACTCGAAACGGTAGCAATCAAATGTCCCAACGTAGATCGGAAATGATAGCTTTACAATAATTAAAACTGGATGCGCAATAAAATATATAGCCCATAGGGCAACAATAGCGATGTACGCAAACTAGACCCAGGGGATAGGGAAGGAAATTCTAATCATAACTAAAATCGTAGTTTTAAAGACTCTAACTAATTAATATTCCAAACGAAAGAATCCCTAATTCCCCCTGAACTAAATCTGGACGCCTTATGCAAAGCCAAGTAACAGCAAAAGAAAATCCCTAATTTCTAACTCGCCTCTAATGTAAACTAATTCCAAATAATATTACAGGGAGATAGATAATCGCCGTTCCCGGTACCTGACGACGCACATCCGATATTTCAATCGAAGCTATCAGAAATTCCACGGGAAGGAAAAATCAATAATCCGAGAGATAACCAACGAATTATGTCTTCACAATATTCCGCCTAAAGACCTACCTACCTCTATTCAAGGTCTCTAAACAGCACGGGCCGATTCTCGGAATTCGGCTATAGCCACGGGTCGCAATCGAGTTTCTTAACTCAAAAATACGCATGTTTTCGAATAACTCGGCGCAACAGCAAGCACAATAAACCCACTAATTAGTCCGCACTAGATCGCATACAATTCGCATTGCACCTAATCGCATGTTTTTCGACAAATCGGTACAACAGCAAGCGCAATATATGGCCTAATGACCTCGCAATTCTTAAAACTCTATATCGAAAATAATCGCACGATTATTCGCAAAAAGATTCCCAAAATTTAATTAATAATCGGCGCGATGGTAAATTACGCAATAACCCTGAAATACACAATGCGGTACGTCCCTGGCGCGCTTAGCAACGAGACGCCGATAACGCAAGGCATGGCCGGTACACGTGTGAATTTACTCATGCCTCTAACTGACAGGCGTAATCCGATGCACGCAAAATTCACTCTAACAATTCTATTCCTTTTGTCGGGGAAGCCTAACCCATCATAATAAATTCACTAACGTAACTAACGCGAAGCTTTTGGACGGCATGTATAACCCAAAATTAATTAATTCAATTAACTAACTCGAAGCTTTTTGACGGGAAGCATAACCCAAAGATAATTATTCAAACACTCGCGAAAATTTTTTTTTTGCCCTTTCGCATTGGGCCACTGAAATTATCCTAACTCTACCGAGATGAGATACGCGTCATTATCAAGGTATAATACCGTCACCAATATATGTGAATAAACTCACCGGCCTCCGACGCAACAAGTTGCAGCTACTAAACCTCGGGGAAAATCCAAAGAACGGGAAGTTTGTTTCTCGCCGGGGCTCCTGAGTCCTCGCCGAATCCTCGCTGATCGCCAACAGTCGCCAATATCCTCCTCAGCTCTCTCAAAATGGCTCACTAGCTCGACACTAATCCTTTGCGACTTCCTCGTGTTGCACGCCAAATATTAATGGCCGATACCGCGAAAGGAAGCCGTCAGTGGCCCGGGCGATCACTTTCGGCAATTAAATTTTATGGCCGTCAGGGCGGCAAGAGCATTCAAATTTGAATGCGTAGGGTCTCATGATCTTTAGTCAATCACCCTATTACTATTAATACATAACCCTAAACATGAACTTCAACTTAACTTGACTATAACGATCTCGGAGGGTCGTCCCTCTGGATTATCCCGGGGAAAGAAACCTAAAACGTAATCGCTTACCTAAACTCTAAAATTCCGCTTCCCCCGGGGATCCCTAAAATGAGTGGTAGGTCTCTCACCTACTCCTACACATTTTCCCCGAGATGTTAACCGCACAACTTTAATCTCTTAAGCCTAATTACCCTAAATCACGAACCTAATCCTTAACGCACTCCGAGTGCAATCCAACCGATAAAAAAAATGAAACGAAAACCCACTAAATAAACCCAAAAAGAAAGGGAACCCTGGGTCTGTTTTTGACGTACTCACGGTTCTCTGTTGATCTAAGGAGTTCTCTCCAAACTCCTTACACCCCCTTCCTTTGCTGGATACGGTCAGGGTCAGCCTGAGCTCGATGGACTGCTGAGGCCTGTGAGTGGTCCGCTCTCATCCAGATGATAGGTGGTTGGTCTTCCTTTATGTCACCGTTGAGATCGTGTGGGTATGGTCCTCGAACCTACGACCTGAAAGCTCAAAACACATTCAGAAATACGTCCCGAAATACACAAATAACGCATAGACCAGTCCTACACGGTAGGAAAGCCTCAGGCACAGGCAGAAGCATCAACAATTAGCGATACGCGCATGCAAAAGCCACAAGTGCCTGTTTCAGCACTGTAAAAGACCTAAACGTCAGATTAAGGCAGTCACGGCAGCTGTAAAGGTGCAGATAATAAAGGAAAATGTGAAGCACTCTAAATGCACGTTAGATAGATAGATACTTTTGTTCCGCTTCTATAACCGGTATTCTGCACCGAGAAAATACAAAAGCAAAGAAAATACATACGCAAAAGCAAAATAACAAAAATGGAAACTTTTTAAACAAAAAAAGGAAAGAAATGAATGGCCTTCCGTCCGGCAATGGCACTGGAATCTTCTCAGGACGAGTGTGAATGGCCGCTGGGCTTCCCAGGGCATCGGCGTAGCGTCTAGGCCAGTTGGCTTCGACTTCCGCAGTGGTGAAGCCTCTGGCCGTATTGGCTTTTGGCAGCTTCTCCAGTCGCTCGGGTTCCTCGTCCGATGGAATTCCGCCACGTCCCCGTCCTGGAGAGTAGCGAGACATGGCCCGACGTCCTCTCGGGGAGCCCTCTCGGCTTGTGGACGAACTGGAGTCCGTGGCTCGGAGGTGCTTTGACATCCCTCCTGAGTCACGTTCAGCTGGGGCCGGCCGCAAGGTGATTTTCGGCCCTGTACTGGTGGGCATCAGCACGGCACGTGCAGGAGAGGTGACCTTTGCCACTGGGCAGGCACTTTGGGTGCAAGAGGTTCTACTGGGGTGGAAATGGCAGCTTCGGGCTCTGCCATTGGCACTACGAGTGCAGATGTCGACGCGACCGTTGTTGGTGGTCAGGCTGTCGTACTAGCGTGGGCAGCTAACCGTAAAGCAACCGAGGTACTGGTGGGCCTCTTAGCTTTGACCTGTCCTCGGGCGGAATTGGTCTCCCTAGACTCCTCTGCTGGCGGGGAGCGCGTCGACTTGGGTCTGGCCCTGGTCTCCTTGGCAGGTCTGGGCCGCAATTCCGCCAGATCGGTGGCGTAGGGTGCCGTCTCCGGGTTGGGAGATGGCAGTTGATGCTGCCAGTTCTCTGGAATGGCCCTTCGAGCAGTTTGGTGTCAGGCACTCTGGTCCGCACACGTGAATAAATTCACCCCCCAGATTCTGCAGAGCACGCAGTAGTCATGCCATACTCGTTTGGGACACTCGTGGTACCCATGGCCATAGGTATGGCATTGATGGCATCGTACGCCTCTCTCTCTTCGTCTAGGCCGGCCAGCAAGTCTTCGCTCCTGAGGGGCCCGAGAGGTAGACGTTGCGGGGACTCGGGTGGTCGTAGTCGCTGCGGCAGGGGTCTCTTGTGGAGAATTGCCCGTCGGGGGACTCCTTTCCCGGGCCTCGTTGAGGGGAACCTTCTCGTGGGTTTCTAGGGGCTCCCCAGGACCATGAATCTCCAGGATGTCATCCGGAATCGCCGGCTCCGGCAGGGTTGGCTCCACCGGGGTGGAATTCTCCGATTGCTCTGGAGTGGAAGGGCCAGTCGGAAACGCAGGTTTTGCATCTGGGTTGGCTGGCGCCTCTGGGATAGTGGTCATGACCTTAGCGGCCAGGTCAGCTAGGGTTGAAGGAGAGGCCCTAAGGGCAGTGGTTGGGCTTTTCGCCGGTGTCTCGGCAGCTGGGTGGTCTGCTTTTGAGGTAAGGTCCTCGATGCCTGACTCGTTCAGTTGGATCTCCGCCAAAGTGGGAATGGAGGCATTTCCTGGGGGGGGGGGGGGGGGATTGGGGCACCTAGTTGAACAACGAGGTTGCGAAGGTCCTCATTACGGGTATAAAGTCCGGGTGTGCCTCGGCGATAGCCCACAGCTGTGTTCCGTAGGCAGTGAGAGGAGTCCACTCGACTCTCCTTGACGCCGTGCGTTCTATGCCTCGGTGACGGCCATCTCCTGATGGCGAGAAGATCTGCGATTCGGCAGACTCTAAGCCTGCGGCCTTGGGCATTGCCGATTCCTCGGCACTCTCCCCTTCCTCGGCCCAATCGAGGGGAGTCTTCGGGGTGGATCTTCGGCTCTCCATGACCACCGGTGGCCTCAGTAGGCAGTCGCTGCTTCCGTAGCTGGTAACCTCGAAAAGGAAAGTGCAAGCAGAGAGTTTGGTTCATGCAAAAGTGAGAATAAGCACAGAAATCATGAATACAAAAATTATAATCCCAGGCAACATGCAATTCGGAATCTCATCTCGATGCCATTATCCTACTTAACCTTACTGCTCCAGCGGTGGTAGGTAGGGCTTCAGGTCCTGGAGAGACACTTCACCCTGATCTTTGGCCGCTAAATCTACCACTTGGTAGCGTATCTTCGACAGCTTGGTCGAGGCGGTGAAGGGGCCTTTGAAGGCCCTAGAGCAGCCAAGAAACGCTTGGCCGCATTTGAAAGCGGATGTGAGCGCCGCAAAACGAGGTCTCCCTCGTAAAATTCGTGGTCGCGGCGGCGCAAATTATAGTAATGCGCCTGCTTCTGCCGAGCTTCGTTCGCCGCATGAGTTAGGGTCTTACGGAGGGTCTCCAGCCGTTTCATGCGGTCCAACCGCTCTTGGAGGGATCTTGGTTCGATCTCCAAATCTCCCTCCAGCTCCCTATGCAGGGAAATAGCCGATAGCGGCTCACGCCAAAATTGTCAAATGATGGAGTCGCCTGAATGGCATTATGTAACGCGGTATTATACGCAATGCGAAACTCGTATAGATAGAGATCCCAAGTGCGATGATTTTGATCCACAAAAACTCGCAACATCATCTTTAAGACGCGGTTAACGCACTCAACAGGGTTGGCCTGTGGGTGGTATGGAAGTAAGGTCTCGTGCCTCATACCTGTCAGTTCGACAAGGGTACGAATGTCTTTGTTCACCAATTCGGTGCCGTTGTCACTGAATAGCACTCGGGGAGTGCCCCAACGTAATATAATCACGCTCTCCAACTGCTGACGAATGACCTTGCCAGTCGCCCGCCGCAGTGGAATTACCTCAATCGACTTCGTGAAAAGGTCTTGAAGTACGAGCACATAGCAATGGCCAGACTTGCTAGCAGTTATCGGACCCATAACCTCACGGGCCACCGTCGTCCAAGGTTCCTCGACAATTCTATGTCCCATGAAACTTCTTGGAGGGGCATTCTCCACCTTACATCTCTGGCATGTGTCGCAACGATTTATGATGTTTTTCCAATAATAGGAACGGAGCAGTCGTTGGTATGTTTTGTCGACTCCTAGATATCCGGCTTGCGGAAGTAGGTGACACTCGGTCAACGCCTGGGCGCGAAGCTCTCGTGGTAAGACGACATTCCAGGAATCGATATCCTCTATCCCGACAGTAATAAATTCTGACGGACGGTGGTTATACAGTCGCCCCTCCTCCACTTTTCAATCTGGAAAGAGATCTGGTGCATTCTGGGGATTCCGGTACTTTTTAGTGTACCAGTTGTCCTTACCCACGCGAAGGTACTCAATGGTCTCGCAATCGTCAGTTTCTCCATTTGGAGCCTGCGACAACGTATCAGGCACATGATGCAAAACCCCTTTTCGGTACACGATGACGAAGTCATACTCCATCATACTCAACGCCCAACGGGCAAGTCGCCCCGAAGGGTTTCGCAAATTATGCAGCCAGCGGACACTACGATGGTCAGTGATAACCGTGAAGAAGTATCCCTTCAGGTAACACCGGAACTTCTTAATCGACCACATTACGGCTAGACACTCCAATTCGGTCACCGTGTACTACTTCTCCGCGGTAGTTAGCGCACGACTAGAATACGCTATCCCCCTTTCTTCGCCGTCTAACTCCTGGGTGAGTACGGCACCTAAGCCAACAGTATTGGCATCTGTCTGTAAGACAAAAGGCCGCTCGAAATCCGGGCAAGCAAGTGTTGGAGGCACCGTTAAACATTCTTTCAGAATGGTGAAGGCATTCTTCTGTTCCTCTCCCCATTCCCATGATTGTCCCTTGCGGGTGAGACGGGTGAGGAGTTCGGCAGTAGTCGCAAATTGTGGTATAAATCGGCGGTACCACGACGCCATTCCCCAAAACCTACGTACTTGTTTCAAGTCCCGTAGTGTTGGGTAGTTGAGGATCGGTTCGGTCTTCTCCAAATCCACTTGTAGGCCAGCACTATTCACTAGGAAGCCCAAGTATTTAACTTGGGAGTGACAAAAGTGGCTTTTCTCCATGTTAATAGTGAGTCCGGTAGGCCTGATTTTATCAAGCACTATCTCCAAGTACTTTAAATGTTTCGCAAACGTACTGAAAACAGTAATGATATCGTCGAGATAGAGGAACACATTAGAGTATAGCTCTCGGCCGAGTAGGCCGTCGAGCAAGCGCTGGAATGTCGCCGGCGCATTGGTGAGGCCGTAAGGCATACGCTGAAACTCATACAGCCCTCTTGCAGGGGCAATAAACGCCATGATTTCTCGACTGGCAGGGTCCAGGGGAATCTGGAAATACGCCTGGCTTAAATCCGGACTAGTGGCATAGCGCGCGTGGCGTAGCTCACTGAGGATGCCAAGCATGTTGGGAATCGGATATGCATCTTTTTTCGTCAAGTCGTTGACTTTTCGGAAGTCGATGAAAAATCGATATTTCCCATTCGGTTTACGAACCATAACGACGGGACTTGACCAGTCACTTTTGCACGGTACAATAACCGCATTCTCCAACATGAAATTTACCTCTTTCCACATGATCTCCCGAATGACGGGACTCACGGGATAGGTTCGTTGTTTAATGGGGGGCACTGTCCCCTACGTCAATCGAATGTGAGGTGAGAGTGGTCATCCCCGGTTTGTCTGAAGACTGAAGGAGATGTTTCTCTAGGAATTCCTGGAGCTGGCGCCCTTGAGTTTTCTCTAGAGTCCGCAACCCATTGCAAACGACTACACTGATGGCCAACTGGCAGGGCGTAAACGCATATCGCACTTCCGGGGTTTCCCCGTAAGGCCAGGATTGGTCATAAAAATCTAGAACCATTCGCGCTCCCACTAGGAAGTCCATCCCTAAGATGAAGTCTTCCAAGAGATTAGGCATGAGCAAGACCTCAAGACGGGTAGCACGCCCTTCAAGCTTGGCATAACATGTTGACATGTGTCGAATGGGCTCGACTTGACTTCCGGCGAGTATCACTCGCTTCTCGGGCACTTTGTAGGGTTTTATGTCGGCCTTTTCCAATAGCCGTAAACCAGTAACTCCGGCGAAACTGCACGTAGCACCGGAATCAATTAGGGCTCTCACATGGTAGTCTCCAATTTGGATATCTACGTGGAACGTTAGGGGTTTTGCGCCTGTAGAGGCATTCAATGTTGGGGAATTCTTCCGAGGTTCGGGACTAGTGGGCTCTCGAGGGCTCGGCCCAGGTCGAGAAATGTCCCCAGAAGGAATAGCCACCGCGTAGCAAGGATTTTCCTCCGGGTCAGGGTGAGTTGTTGGGAGAGACGAGCTTACCGGAGTTTCGCGTCTCAACGTCCGTTACCCGGACTGCAGTTTGGACAGTTCATGACCGTAACGCCTGAATTACGGCAACGGTAACAAAATAGACGCCTGGGTTGTGGACAGTCCCGATGGCGGTGTCCCTTCTCGCTGCAGTTCCAGCACTCCAAAGGTGCTAGGGGTGCCCTCATGGGAGCAGGAGTCGCACTAGGTGCAGGAGGTGGCATCTGAGGTGCAGTGGCAGTAGGTTCTGCGGGGAGAATCGAACTATAACGTCGACAACTCTGATTTGGCCGAGGTGCCACGGCATTATCGCGAGAACGTAGAGATCTCGGCTGTAGAGCACTTTGCCACGCAAGTGGGGCAGCAGGATTATTCGCCGACACTCGAGGTGTGGCTGGAGGAGCTCCGCGGCTGGCCGATATTTTCGAAGGGTTCGCCGTATTCTGCATTGAAAGATTCTTATTCTTCCGTCTCTTCGATTTGGTCCGCCTCTGTAGGGTGCTCTCACAGAAGCACAAGGGGCCTTATACGCTAGGCTAGGGCAAATAGATACCTCGGGCCTCGGAGGAGGTTGGCCAGTTTGTCCACTCTTCCAGACCTCGATCCGTTAGACTCCTACTTCTAACTCGTTTAGAGTCAGGCTGTCATGTAGTAGGAATCTGACACGATATTTCGGGAGCAAGTTAGGGTGGTCCAGTCTCATCTGCTCCAACTCTGTGAAAGCTGGTCTCAGACGTGAGAGATAGCCTCTCATACAGGCAAAATGATCGCGGGTAGGTTCCTGGTCCGCTTGAGTATGACGACTGACCTCGTCTTTCAAGGCCATTTGGTAGTCAGGATCCGCAAAACGGCCTCTGAAGGTATCACGTACGAGGTTCCAGCTCAAGAAACCCTCGGCATGGCCCCGATACCAGTTGAGCGCCGCTCCCTCCAGTATAAAAGGAAGTGCACGCAGTAGATCCGCCTCTCTAATAGGCAATTGTCTCATGCCTTCCTCGACTCGAGATAGGAATAGTTCCACGTCCTCGTCGATTCGATCCGCCAATCGAAAATTCCACTTTTTCATGGTGTTTAGCAGAGCCGCTGCAGATAATGGTCGACCAGGGTAACTCTGATCGGGCTCTTCTTCTTCCGAAACGTCGAAGGCAGGTTCTACGGAAATTCGCCTCCTTTGACCTGGGTCTCGGGCAGTGGGTCTTCCGGATCTGTCATCAGGAATACTCGGATGCGCAGACGTCCGTTGGATCGCCTGCCGGGCACTGGAATGCACTGGCCGAGGTACAGCAGGAGGGGCCCTTGAGGGCATGGGAGCTGACTCCACAGCGGGAGCAGGGAAGTGCAGAGGCTGAAAATCAGCGTCACTGGCCTCAGGGGGCAACAGTTGTTGGACTGAATAATGCGGAGGAAATCCAGCCCACGGAAAATACGGGTACGCACCTGGCGGTGCATAAGGGAATTGAGGATAAGCACCTAAGGGTGCATGAAATACCTAAAGATTCCTCGCTTTTACCAGGAGGAATGGTAGGCCCAGAAAGTTCGTCCATAATGGACTACGCCCCGAAAATGTCAAAGGGGTGTGATGGGACCAAAAGGATCAATAGAGGGCGCACTCAAGTGCAAGTAATGAAAGGGAGGTAACGCACTTAAATGCAACATAATTGTAGGGAATATGGCACTTAACGGCAATTAAATGTAGGGAAGGTAGCGCACTTAAATGTAATTAATTATCGGGAATAACGCACTTAACTGCAACGGGATTCGGAGACGGGACGAAGTAGGACCGCACTGGTTAGAAATCCGATCGGAAATGAGTCGGCTCTGACGCCGAAACTCTATCCCTTCCTCACGATAACGCGGCTTCGCTACAGTTCGCTTGCGTTATCAAGGAGTGGGGATGATTGGGCCCTAAGTCGTTTCCGTCGAGGGGCCTTGCGCTCAGCAACAGCCAAAATTCTGGCAATACATCACTGAGGTAACGTTGAACCAGTTTAGATGGCAAGGTCTCAATCGAAACTCTAAAATCAAAATTATTTGATCGGTGAAACAAAAGCCCACTGGCAATGTCGAGGTTTATTCTCGAAAACCTCAGAGGGATTTTATTTAAAATCCTCTGGTAATTCCATGGCTCTATTTAAGCAACGAATTTTCGGAATACGAATCACAAAGTTTCGCCTCGAAATTCGTTCGAATATAATTGGAGAGGATTAACTCGAGGGATTCCTTTGTAGGCAGACAATAGATCGACCAGATTTTCAGCGAAAATCGCGAACCCAAATTCTTACCCGATGGTATCATCGCCTGTCAGACATAATGCAAGTAAACAACAAGACCGGAATGACTCTCTAAATCTTGAAAGGAAAATTTTTCAGGAACGCCTTCAAAGACAACGAAGAAAACTCAAAGAAAAAACCTAAATGCACTAATCGCAACATAAACCTGCTAACATTAATTATGCGCCCAGTAATTTCGGGCCCCACGTTGGGCACCACTGTAATGTGGCAGATTTTCTGGAGGGCGAAAACCTGACGTTAACGCGTTTTTCCTCTGGTCTTCGCCAAAATGGCAACTAAATCCACAAAAAAATGCTTTAGGGCGCCAGCTGCTCTTTGTTTCTCCGAGAGCAACAAACCGGAATACCTCAAAATGTAAACGTATCTAAAGCTAAAATCTTAAAATAACTAAATATATACAAAACTTAACCTAAGGACCAGAGGAAAGGTATTATTCCCCCGCTGCTCAGGGGGTTGGTTGTGGAGCGAGGGGTGGTTTCGGATGGGGACGAAATTATTGGGCCATAGACTTCTCAAATAACTTACTCTAACACCAGGTTTATACTGAAAAATTTTTATTTATATTTAAATCAAAAAAGGATATATCACTCGAAACGGTAGCCATCAAATGTCACAACCGAAATCGGAAATGATAGCTTTACAATAATTATCACTGGATGCGCAATAAAATATATAGTCCATAGGGCATCAATAGCCATGTACGCAAAATAGACCCAGGGGATAGGGAGGGAAAGTCCAATCATAACTAAAATCATAATTTTAAAGACTCCAACTAATTAATATTCCAAACGAAAGAATCCCTAATTCCCCCTGAACTAAACCTAGGCGCATTATACAAAGTCAATTAACAGCAAAAGAAAATCCCTAATTTCTAGCTCGCCCCTAATTTAAAATAATTCCAAACAATATTAGAGGGAGATAGACAATCGCCGTTCCCGGCACCTGACGACTCACATCCGATATTTGAATCGAAGCTATCAGAAATTCCACGCGAAGAAAAAATCAATAATCTGAGAGATAACCAACGAATTATTCCCTCACAATATTCCGCCTAAAGACCTACCTACCTGTACTCAAGGTCTCTAAACAGCACGGGCTGATTCTCGGAATTCGGCCATAGCCACGGGTGGCAATCGAGTTTCTTAACTCAAAAATACGCATATTTTCGAGTAACTTGGCGCAACAGCAAGCGCAATAAACCCACTAATTATTCCGCACTAAATGGCATAAAATTCGCATTGAACCTAATCGCATGTTTTTGGACAAATCGGCTCAACAGGAAGCGCAATATATGGCCTAATGACCTCACAATTCTTAAAACTCCATAGCGAAAATAATCCCAAGGTTATTCGCAAAAAGATTCCCAAAATTCAATTACTAAACGGCGGGACAATAAATTACGCAATAATCCTGAAATACGCCACGCGGTATATCCCTGGCGCGCTTAGCAACGAGCCGCCGATAACGCATGGCATAGCGGGTACACGTGTACGCGGCAACGCGTCGTCACGTTGGAATTTACTCATGCCTCTAACCGATAGGCATAATCCGATGCACGCAAAATTTACTCTAACAATTCTATTCTTTTTGTCGGGGATGTCTGACCCAAAATAATATATTCACTCACGTAACTAGCAGAGCCTTTTGACGGGAAGCATAACCCAAAGATAATTATTCAAACACCCGCGAACATTTTTTTTTTGCCCTTTCGCAGTGGGCCACTGAAATTATCCTAACTTTACCGAGATAAGATACGCGTCATTATCAAAGTATAATCCCGTGACCAAAATATGTGAACAAATTCACCGGGATCCGACGCAACAAGTTGCAACTACTAAACCTAGGGGAAATTCCAAAAAACGGGAAGTTTGTTTCTCGCCGGGCCTCTTGAGTCCTCGCCGAACCCTCGCTGATCGCCAGCAGTCGCCAATATCCTCCTCAGCTCCCTCAAAATGGCTCACTAACTCGACACTAATCCTTTGCGACTTCCTCGTGTCACACGCCAAATATTAATGGCCGATAACGCGAAAGAAAGCCGTCAGTGGCCCGCGGCGCGGTCACTTTCGGCAATTAAATTTTATGACCGTCAGGGCGGAAGATCATTCAAATTTGAATGCGTGGGTTCCCATGACCTTTCGTCGATCACCCTACTACTATTAATACCTAACCCTAAACATGAACTTTAACTTAACTTAACTATAACGATCTCGGAGGGCCGTGCCTCTGGATTAGCCCGGGGAAAGACACCTAAAACGTAATCGCTAACCTAAACTCTACAATTCCGTTTCCCCCGGGGATCCCTAAAATGAGTGGTAGGTCTCTCACCTACTCCTACACGTTTTCCCCGAGATGTTAACCGCGCAACTCTAATTTCTTAAGCCTAATTACCCTAAATCACGACTCCAATCCTTAAAGCACTCTGAATGCAATCTCACCGATAAAAAAAACGAAAAGAAAACCCACTAAATAAACCCAAAAAGAAAGGGAACCCTCGGTCTGTTTTTGACGTACTCACGGTTCTCTTTTGATCTAAGGAGTTCTCTCCAAGCTCGTTACACACCAAATACCAATGGAAGTCAAAGATAAAGAAAAACCCGCTTTTTCTACACCCCACGGTCATTATGAATACAGTCGAATGCCTTTCGGACTTAAAAATGCGCCAGCAACATTTCAAAGGTTAATGGATCAAAAACTGACCGGGTTACAAGGTCAAGAAATGGTTGTTTATTTAGATGATATCGTTATTTATGCAAAATCGTTGGAAGAACCCGGTTAGAGTTAGTCCTAGTTAGGGCCTATAACGTGACAAAATTTCAGATTTTTTGTTCTTTTTATTATTAAATTTTCTAAAATTTAATTTATGAAAAGTGGTCTAGGTTGGGCGGGGGACAAACGCACGTTGTCGCCAAACCTTGTATTTTTTGTTTCACACCATTCTACATCATTTCCAACACAAATTATAAAATGTCAAAATTGAACGATTGCAAAGTTTCCGTTCGGAAGCAAAAAACAGAAGCAAATCACGCGCGAAAAACAATTTTTGTTGGGACAAATTATATGTTTCCACTTTCAGTCGATACCGACGTAGCAGAGTTTGATATGGAACTTCTCATTGCTAGAAGTTTCTTTCTCTTTGTTTGGAGAAAAGATTGAAATCCCGTAAAAATAAAAAAAAATGTTGTAATAGCCAAGTCCACGTTTCAGTGGATTGTCTGTTGCATAATTTCGTGAACTTCACTGGTTTGGAAAAATCCTAACAATAAAAAAAACGTCAAGCTTGCATAAATACACTGCCTTCATTATGAAATTACCACTCTGACTACGACGCTTATAATAAAAACGCTTGTTTATTGATTCAAAATAGCAAAAATATTCAAACAAAGCGTCGGAACCAACATACTTGGCGCGGTTTCTGAAGAATCCTATGAGATGAGAATTTCTATTCCCTGTAGATATAGATATACAAGTCCTCCATTATAGGATTAAAATGAGCCTGTCTCTGGAGAAAAATATAATTGCTGCCTTACTCTACCAGACTCATTGATTTGTAGAAACCTTATTATTCAGTGCTATAACTTAAAGTTCCCTGATTCCAGGGTTGCACCATTGGACAACTCTGGGTTTAATCCATGGAGTAATTCTAACTGATTGAAATAAAATATATAATTATCTCGTAATCTGCAAACGACTCCTGCAGCAATATACTTTGTGATCTGGAAGTATGATTCTGGATGCAGAACTTTCGAAGCTAAATCCACGCCATTATGGGAAACCGCGCCTGGTACGTTATTCCCGACGCTTTGTTTGAACTTCTCTCCTATTTTCGACCAAATATCAAGCATTTTTAGCATAAGCGTTGTATTATGAGTGGTAGCTTCATAACTAAGGCAGTGTATTTATACAAGCTTGGCGTTCTTTTTTATTTCTAGCATTTTCCCAAGCCGGTGAAGTGAACGAAATTATGCAAAACACAATCCATGAAGAGTGCCCTTCGCCATTTTTTTCAAAATTTTTTTCTGATTTTTATGGGATAGGACATTCCATGGTAGACTTGAGTGTATTACCGCACCCCATCAAATTCCATCTATTAAAAATTTCCAAGTCCATTCATTTGGTACCCCCTCTTTGTATTAGTCACTGTCAAATCGAATCAAGGGATCACCTTTTCGCTAGTAGCTGAAGTCACCTAGTGTCCACAACACCACTATAATTTTCAATAAAGTAGTCAGATTTTAGGTTAAATAAACATACCACTGGATATATTGGGGTAATTGACCCCGGCACATCATAGTAACGGTGATGCATAAATGAAGAAATTGAATAATACAGAACGAAAAAGGAACGTTTTGAATTGATTCAAAAATACTTTAAACTGCCGTTCTTACATGGTTTGTAAAAAAATAAAAATAATGGTGTTCAAGTCAATAAAATTAAGCTGAGAATGGTTTCAAGGAAAAGGAAGCTGAATACACTTTACACTTAACATTTTGCTAGCAAGTACTGGTTCAACAATTGAGTACAGAATCACTGTCCACTTTTAAAATATTATTAACAGCTCGATTATGCCCATCCTGGATAGTGCGTGCGTATCGCCTACTTTACGAAATGGAGTCCACTGAAAAGAGACGTCGTGGAACAACAGGCGGTAGATGACAATTTTCTTGTAACAAAGAAATCAATTCTTTCTGTCACTAAATTCTCTCACAGTACAATTCTACTGTGCTATGAACCATATGTTCTTCAGACATTTTTTATCATCCATAGGGTATATTGTATCCTCATTTATTTGTCTGTTTCATTGGAGTTATTGGAGTAATTCTCGATTTGAAATCCTGCCTCTAGCATGCCTCGCATCCTTGCTTTTCGGTCAATATAGTCTGTGGTGACATCTTACTTTTAATGCAGCTAAGAAGCTATGCCTCATTCAAGCTTAGACTGCATAGAAAATTATGAAAGCCCTAGTCGCACAGGCCCCCGAGTATGTAATGCTCTAATGTATCCATCCGTTGCACCAATTCGATGGATTCTTTTTCTAGGATAATTTCTACTCTATATTTCAATAGAAGAATTCGAAATAAATAACCAAAGAAACTATTACAACGTATAATCAAGGGGCTATTGTATGAACTACTTTCATGATTGAGATGTAAATGCACGAAGTATTAATAAACCACGAATGTACTTATCGTCACTCTTCATAATATTGAATCAACACTACCATTTTCTACTGCCGAACTCATGGTTGTCGGCATTTGGGACATAGGTAAACAACTGTGATAACTTAAGATAAATGTCATATTAGTGTATCAAAACATCTAACAATCTTGGAGTAACTCTCAAGCCATAGTATAAGGTGGTGTGCACTGATGCATCAACTACGTAAAGCATGAGCATCAATCGTAGTGCGCTCGTTAAAGTTAACCATAGGTACCAATATCCGAATGAGGAGTGTAGCGGACGTTGACCTTAGGTTGGGAAATATGTAAAATAATTTCGAGCCATATTTAATTTTCTCCGGCACTGAGAAAACATAATAAAACTCAAACTTAAATCAAGAAAAGTCAAATGGGGATCATAAAAACGGAATTGAAAGAAGATCCTAGAAAAAACCCAAAAGTAAACGAGAGAGACACAACCATGGGATCACCAAGAAACGAAGGGGTAGGACAACAGCTCACCTACGACGTAGTGCGCAGTTACCTACCCATGGAGTCTAAAGTCCACAATCACGCAGACCGAGACTTTTATGATAGGATTAGAAAAGTAGCGCGAACTAATCTAGGTCAAAAATCCGAAATTGATATCAGAGACAAACCCGTGACGAGCTGATGGGGACCCCCCAAGGGGGAAGCGGGTGATAAAGTTAGTATAAAAGCCTCCGAAGTTAGGAGAAGTCATCGCAGTTGTCAACTACACAATTACTCTGCTCGAGTAACATTTAACTCCAATTATCCGACATGTTAGTCACCAACTACAACGTTACTCTGCCCGTGTACCGATAAAACTCCGGTCAATTTATATCTACTCTTACGTCGTCACTCTGATCCAGTTGAGAACCAGCACCAATTTTATTCAACCAGTCAGCAGTAAATTGTAAGGGTATTTTCCCGGGTTGTCCACACAGGAGAAATATCCCTACGTATAACTGCCTGCCACTAACACTCGTAATTGGGCGCCAGTCGAACCTTTGCAGGAGGTTCGACAAAACCAGCCTCTGGGGATCTCTTCATCTACCCAGAGGACTTGAAGGCCGGACAAATGGATGTCCGACTAGCATCAGTGTGACGTGGTACACTGGGCGAGGTCCACCAGGAGTATTCGTCGCAAGTGGCGGCACTTGCGTACCATTCACTAGCCATTATTTCAGGCAGTGAATCAGGCGTTTCAGCCTGATTATCTTGGGGGAATCCCTTCCCTATCGTCCCCCAGGAACTTCTCAGTTCGTCGGAGGGTCGTCTCCTCCAGGGTATTCGCTACTCTGGAGGAGCCCAGGTTCTCGGCGAGTCAGCCGGGACCACTCAGGGCCTGGGACGCCTAGGTGCTGACCTGCCCGGACGTGGTGCTACGTTCACCACTCCGCGATCACTCAGACACTAGGCCACCAGTGACCGCTATGGTCATCGCACGCCGCGGGGACCGGAAAACTCGACAACGCACATGCGTGTGGTCGGATCGACAGGAGGGATCTCTCGCCATCCTCTCCAGATCCACGGAGCCATACGCCACGAATCGAGTCTCCGAGGCCCGACAAACGTTGAGAACTCGAGGTCGTCACCTCGAGCCTCACGATAAACCCGTTTGCACCTATGTGGGGGATGCAAGGGCATCCCTCTAGGCTCGCCCCGGTGGTTATTCACCACTTGACGCGGAGTTTTACTCTCCCGATCCAGGCTATTGCAGCCGGGTTTCGATCCAGCTCAAGAGGCCTTTTCAAACCTCTCGCTGTGAGTTCTCGGGCTCAACTGCCACGAAATCTCTTTCGGGCCTTACCTCCCAGTTTAGTTATCTCAGCAGCCATGAGTCATTCCGTTACCTCATGACCACCAATCAAACCCACGGGATCCCGGAGGGGCCAGTCCTCTCACATGGCTACATTGGTCCCTAGACTACTTCGCCGTAGCCTACAGAGTCGCTCAGATGGACAGCCAGTACGTCGGCCCCTTTTCCCTATCACATGCTGAGCGAGCTCTGTATTAGCGACAGTCTACTACCGGCCTCCAGACGATAGAGGAGCGCGTGTTCTACCCAAAACAGCGCTGCTCCACGTCTC
>JAPYZM010001007.1:0-31378 GCA_030522845.1 Psyttalia concolor
AAAATCAAAATTTCTTGTAATCCTTATTTTTTAAAAAACTCAAAAAGGGGTGGGGGAATTTCGCTCCCGAACTTATCCGATCTTGTCCTTGATGAGATCGATCGATCGCGACGAAAATTTTTTCGATCGCACCATCCGTTCCGCCGGGAACGTGAACAAAAAAAAGTGATCACACACACATTGATTTGCGATTTGCATTTTCGGGGTAAAACCAATAATTTCCTATCGGGAAGTTAAAAATGATGGAACAGAAAGTGGCCTCGGCTGTAATTTTTGGGTGTATCAAATAATTAGCAAGATTCTCGATGCGGCACCAAGTTTATTTAATTTATAACTCATCTTGAGGATAAGAAAAAATCAATGTGAAGCGGAGAATGGAATTGCGTTAGATACAGTGCCACTTGAAGTTGCAGTCGGGTATTTGTCTCTACGAACATTCTATCCTTTTAGTGTTCATATTTGCATGTCCGGTCTCATAAATACTCACTCACGTCATAATAGAAAATTTGACAAATTTGACATGGAAACTCTCAGGCATTCTAAGGACTTCCAATTTCTCAAACACAATGGACAGGGGAAAGGGGAGAGGGAAGGTGGGTGAAAATAGAAAGAGAAAGAGAGGAATGTATGCAGAACTTGTCTACAACGCTTAAGCGAATAAGAGGAAATACGTTTCCAGCAGAAAATATGTCCCACTACCAAGTGGAATTTCTCTCTGGAGAAACCAACGCAAGCCATATATCGAGAAACGGCGACAACTGAACCTCCTGTATATATAAAATAATGAAGAAGATTTTGAAGCATTAATGAATATTCAGTGTCTAACTAATGTTGATTATGCAAACTGTTGTGGAAAACCCTAACGACGTGAGCCAACTAGACTTCATACTTTTTTTAAACCAATATTCTCTTTTGTAAATAAATACAGTTTCATTTCCTGCCTTTAAAATTTTAACTACATCATGATTAACAAAAAATAATAAATGGTACAAGGCGAAATTGCTGGTAACCGAAACCAGTGACAAGTTACATAATGAAAAGAGGCGACGCATGTAACTTTTGTGAATATAAAAAAGAAAACCAGTAAAAATCGTGACGAGTTGGTGCCTTGTGGCAGAAATATGACTGTCCTCTGCGTTACTTTATTGTATCATTTTATTGTACACCTCCACCTCATTCCGGTTTTTCATATTCTTCACCCAGGGAAATGAAGCTGGACATCTCATGTACAAAATGTGCTCGTTGACTCGTTTATAGAACACGAGTGTATAATTATTGCGTCCGAGTACCTGCGCATGCAATTATTATAATGACCACAGAACCAGTTGACGTTACAGAGTAGGGGTTGGAGTGGAATGTAGGAAACCAGAGGGGGATGGACGTGAACTGCTGGTGCAGATAACTGGATTTGTCTGTCGTTGGTGTTCACCCGCGGAAAGCTACTGCTTCTCCCCGCTACGCCATTGATCCCAAGGGTGCACCAGTCTGAGCCACTTTTGCGGAGATACCTAGTGTGCGTAGACTTTGACGTGATTGGACCCAGTATAGACTGTAGTTGCAAATGCCCTTGCTCATTTATAGTGAGTCTATTCATTTATATACCTTTGTATGTATCTGCATACAACTCCCTACTCAATAGTTTAACAACTCTCTGTAGTCGGTGCTGCTCATATTCCTGCTTACCCTCCCCTATGCATCGTCAACATCATAGAGAAAACACACGGGCACTGTCTGCTTCTATAGACATGTTCTCATTCTCGCATAGACGCGCGTTATCACACATACCATATGTATTGTTGTTGTTACCTCGTGCGCGTCTCTATTTTATATAGACCTAGTTCTCAACAAAAGAGGATACTCACTGTGACATTTTGACGCTCAAGTCATTGGACAAAACTTATTTCATGTCTACAGAGTTGTGAGTTTCATAATAATTTCTCGTATTAATTTCTATTTATAATTATATGCAAAAGTTCACAACATTGGGGCTCACGAAGAGGTGCGCTTCCTTCACGTGTGTCAACCCCCGTACCGCTATACTTCCTGATGTAACTATAATTTATTGTTAAAGTTACAGTTGTTCAACCTCTCGACTCTTGCATCATGCATACACGCATTTATTCGCACACTATTGTGCTTATCTCTCGCTTGTAGCCCAGGTTTAATACCTTCTCAATCAGAAAATTCATCGGGATGATCTATGAGAGCGATATTATGGACAAAATTGTTGTGAAGAGGAAATGATCAGGGAAATATTCGGGATTTCAATTCACTCGGTGGAAAATTTATGAGGTTTTTGAGGTATTGGTTAATTAACGGCATAGCACAGTAGGGATGTTAAAGGTATTCCGAGGTTTTGGGGGGAATTGCATAAGCGTCTATCGGTATTGAAAAGAACTTATTGACGAAGCTGTTTTCAGATATCTGATATTTTTCAACATTCATGTGAAGTCCTCCGATTTTACTCGAAAAATGCGACGAAAATTCATTCTGTGGTCAGACTAAAGATTCAGATTTCTTTAGCGTAACCCAAGATGCACCAGGTAGAAGTAAACTCTGTTCGCATCCGTTGCGCTAAACAAAAAGGAGAAAAAAATGACGTAAACCTGGGTAGAAGTTCATGCGCTCATTATTTCATGAGTTGTTTAATGTTTCCACCGTTGACTTGCAAGCACAATTCAACTCAGAGGATGTGATTTGCCACTTATTCGAAATGTCCGATACCCGTTCAAAATGCTCTCCAGGTTGCACAAATATATACCCAATGGGAAAATTGGATGCTGATAGCGATACGTAAAAGCATTCGCAAAATCCCCGTGAAAACTCGGGGACGGGGTAGCGAGGATAATGGTAGAGTGCGCAAGCAAAACCGGAAGCTATTCGTGCCTCGAGGTCAATCCATTGTTCCAGAGTGGCCAGCAAACGTGCCTTGCCCGCGGCTCGCCGCCTCAGAAAACGGATTCACTTTAAATTCAATAGACGTCAGCATTCCCCGTCCGCTTTTCTTCGCTTGCTCACCTCCTCTCTTTCCGGTATTCAAACCCATCACAATATTTTCGAAATTTTCCCCAAATCGTCCTCAGCTATTCATTCTACTACAGGGTTCACTTGCTGTGTCTACAGTATCTTTTTGGGTAAGAAATCTTTCGTCAAATACCTTTTCATCGGGATTCTATCAACAAGTTAAAGAATTGAAGCGCACTAGAGTGTTATTGTTATTATTATGATACGGAACGATGATGAAAATAAGTCATTTATTGGATTTGTTGATTTTTTGTGCTTCTCGCTTGGGAAATATTCTTGACGTTAATTTCAAGTTATTTAGGGAAATTGGAATTTTGGTTTAGGACATCTCAAGCTCAATCTCACATGATCCAACTATTCAGTGTATACACTGAGAGAAAAACGTCCTTTTGGCTGAAAAATTAACTCTTCGTTCAGCAATATTTTTTACTATGATATAATTCTTGAGCCAATCTTTTTCTTTTGTCCCTTACGTATGCTCGTCGTCGAGGGAAAGAAAAACCTTATAACTTTTCTTCTCTGGATAATGAAAAATACTTAAGGAATAAAAGAAAAAAATTGGCTCAAGAATTATGTGATAGTAAAAAATATTCTTGAACCAAGAATTAATTTTTCAGTCAAAAGTACGCTTTTCTCTCAGTGTAGCAGCTCGCTTAAAAAAATGGTATATTATGCAACATATGCGTTATGGTGTTTTTGGCTCGTGGGAGGTTGTTGTTATAATCTCAAGAGCCAAGAAACACCAAAATGCACAAGTTTCATACCATATTTTATGTCATTGTTATACCTATGGCATAAAAAATATTTCTACCTTGCAGGACAATTTATTTATTCGTTCTTTCCCATTGAAATTCAATCGGAAAATTGCTGGGCAGTTTTGTCTCCGACAAATATGCGCGCGTTCGTGGAAATAATTTTATGAGAAAGTATACGTATATGTTAATAGGCCGATAAATTGGTGCCAAATCCACGATTAATTTCGATCACGATTAATTGACGTTCAAAATTCTACATGTCATGGAATTTGAATACATCGAGTAATTATTCGCAGTACGGGAACGTCGACTTCCATGAAAATTATTGGTATTGGATTCATCGGATGTAATTCTCGTTTACACTTGCATCAAAATTTGACGAATGAAATGAAGTATTAACAAAGAAATACTTAACTAGAATTTGAGACTTCAGGTCTTGAAATTCCGCTGAAAATTGTTTTCAATGACAGCGTAGAGTAACTGAAATATCGAACAGATTCTGGCACTCGAGGCAATTGTAAGAATTTTGAACCATTCTCCAATTAGCTCTTGATTGTCCATCAAGCTTGATGATGATTTCAAACTTCAATATTCTGCCTATAGAGGAAGTAAATGCGCTGTTCTCCCGTCCGTTAGAGAGTGTTTCAAATAGCCTTACTAATGGGGTAGAGCAATCATTCCCTTGATTAGTTTTCAAGACATTAAGCTCTAAGTGCAACTTGATATGTCTAGTTTACCAAAGATTCTCCTAAATCCCCATTGAAAATCACTGACCGTGTTCATATATAATTGAAATAAAAATATTGACATGGTTGGTTTATCTGAATTGTGATGCTGTTATTATATATTTTTTACGGCTTGACAAAGGTTTTATTCCGCCATAAATCGAGATATATCCTAAAGTTAGGTAATTTCCAACTCATTGAATCCTCAGAATGAACGGATGATTTCATTACATAAAAGGCAATTCTGATAACTTCAAATATTGGAACAAGCGAGTAACCTTTTACGTTAAAATAAACAAACATATTGAGACTCGCTGATAGAAGTGATGGGCTATATGAACCTCCATAAATATTAATTCCGATTCAGAAGTCGTTTTAATCATTTTTGAATATCCTGTGAGAGTTAATCTCATTCCCTCCTCTTTCCGGTCTCTCTATGTTTTTTCAATACTTCATCGATATCGGATACTTTGCGTTACCATCGAAGGTATAAGATTGGAAAAGAACGAGCAAAATGCGAGAGAGGTGAACTGGTGAAAGAGGGTAGGCAATATATTACGGATAGACATGGATGAGAGGTGGAGTGAGAGAACCGCGATTTTACTGGGTGACCGTAATGCTTTTACTCTCTGTGAATAGGCGATAAAAGCATTATGGAAATAAACCTTCAATTTGGGAGTAACAAGTTCTGTGGGTATGGTCGACACGGGTATTTCCACATGCTGAAATTCTAAAAGATACAAAATACAAACAACTAAAAAAAAATCAATAGGAAGTATTAATGACGAGGAATTACAATTTATGGATGCACCGACAGTGGCAAACTGAGGATACTGGCGGAGTAAATGACTGGCACCACATTATACTGAATAAAGAAGGAATATTTAATAAAATTTCTTTCTTTTCATGTCTTTAATGGCAATATGCAGGATTTATTTTGCACAATATGGACGATCTTTTGGGTAAAAAAACTCGTGGCGGACTGATCGAATGGCACGAGAGAATTAGATCTAAATTAGGTCACGACTAACAAGTTGCGGGTTTTGGATGAACGGGTGGAGCACATGACTGAGGATACAACTAGTCGAACTTCTCTAAAACGTGACCACATAAACTCAGTTGACCCAACAAACATGGTCTTAACATAAAACAAAAATATCAACGTCGCATGGAGATTATTAATAATTAAACCGAATAACTTTTTCGAAATCTCCTGTAATATGTAAAAAATATCTTGAATTTTCACGCAAAAATAATAATTCAAATCTTTATTTTAAAAACTACTGAGTGTGAATTGCATCTAATTTAAAATGGTGGTTTTATCAATTATTTGGTCATCAGAAATTGGGAATTGCACGCGAAGGTCATAATTCGATTCTGATTAAATTCCCCATTAGAGAGTGAAAACAAATCAATACGTTATCTTGCATTCACTTGGTGAATTATGATTGCCATTCTCAATTAAATAGAAGCGCAGTTTTTTAAATTTACGAGTGCACATGGAGTGCCCTGTATATCGATATAGATGTACAAGCCTCCGGATTTTCGTATGAAAAGGGAATATCGAGTTTTTAAATATTACATTCAAAATATGATGAGTATTATGAGTATTGTGAGTATGAGTATGAGGATTGTTCAACATTCCACTTTTTGTAGCAAATATATCAACACAAAAATGGTAAAACAATGGCAAGAAAAATTTTCAAAAAATTAGTAATCAGTTTTAGATTATTAGCGAATGAGTTTTGCAAGAATTTTATCTGTAGATTTGATCGTTAAAGATTTATTTCAATTAAAATATGAGTAACTTTTTCCCCATTTTGCCATGAAAATTGCTATATACCATCTGAAAAAAGATATTTAATAAAAATTTTCGTTTTTAAGACTTCAGTTGCAAATTTTTGTTTAAATTGTTACAAGGCTTAGAACAATGTGATTACAAAAATGGTAGAAAGGTTAACAGAGGTCATAACGCAACCAACTGAGGTTAAGCTCCTCTTTTTTATACTCGAAACGTAATGGAAGGGAGGCTTTATTGCGCGTAATTTGGTTGATTTTACTGTTGAAAATTTCCAGCTACAATGATTGAACGGGATGTGGGAATTAGATCCGAATTAGGTCACTAGTGACACGTTGAGGGTTTTAGATTAACGGGTGGAGAACATAACTGAGGATATGAGCAGTCGAACTTCCCTGAAGGGTGACGACATAAACTCAGTTGAGTTAGGTTTCTCGTGGTACACCACGTTTTAGAGTGGTGGCAATGGTCTCGGACGGCTTCGAAGCACATAACTATCCCGTGTGTGCATTGAGTCCCTGAATATCCTTTTATCGACTACCACTTTACAGCTGAATGTCTCTGGCATTCTCCGCTCGCCGATTATCATCTGGAACTGAGCTGATTGTTTAAATAAAATGATGAGAGCTTTGCCGAAGCTAGTTACGAAATTATTCGAGGGCTATTCTCAAATTGGAGGCGATTTTATTGTTTAAGTCTTAATCAAATAAATTTTATTGTTTAAGTTTTAATCAAATAAAGTCACGGCACTTGGCGTAATTAAAGCACAATCTACACTTCCTGCACACGGCAGACTATCACTTATTTCTGATTCGCAGTATGCGATCATATTCAGTACCATATTCCGAGAAAAACGTCGCTTTGATGTTGAATTAGTGGTTGTCAGCGTGAGGGCTAATGGATTCATTATAACTAATTCATTTCACGTTAAGACTCTTGAGTCTAGAGGCTCATTTAATTCAATACAGCAATGGCCACTAATTGAAATTTCAATATTATGATGAATTTTATAGGTAATATTTCTTCGTACTATTGTACTCGATTATTATAAAATAATAAATAAACAATGTTCAGCAAACTTCAATTAAAAGCGTATTGAAGGGTGGTGATGACAATTAATCAGAGAATTCATGAGAAAAAAAACAGAGAAAAAAACAAGTATTTAACCATCCGCACATTTTAATAAATCGAATAATACACTGAAAACCGTTTATACGTGAAATTTAATCATGAATTTCCATCAAGCTATTCTCTCGAACCGCATGTACAACTTTTCCGGCAACTCAAATTATTATTCCTATTATTATCATCATTATTATTATTAATAATTATAATTAATTATTCTAGATGTACCGACAAATACCACCAAGAAAATCGACTTTTAGAGGAATAACGCCATATATTCTCCTATGAAAACCCAAAAATTGTGGTTATAGAATTTCCACTGACAAAATACTGGTGATAAATTTTTCGTCTCAGTATTTAAATTCGTCGGTGATTCTCACGAAAATTAAAAATTAATACTTAATGAAATTTATCACTAATATAAATTTTAATAGATTGGATAGATCGACTCGACTATCGAATTAACACCTGCGCAACTATCCAATGATAAAGGCTGTCACTTTTTCAGAGTATTATCAAAGATTTCTCCATAGGCTTTTTGCACCGCCGAATGATAACAGAAATATTTGTTTTGAAGCAATTGAATTATACTGGTAATATTACTCGTGTTATTCAGTAGGGAAATAGACAGTTGCTAATAAAGCCTCCACGTGATCTTCACCAGCCAATCAAATACATTTAACAATCGTATACTTGACCAGATAAAAAGCTCGCTAAGAGCCTTGTCTCTACGAAAGAGAAATTCAACTGTTTAGAATATATTGGCAAGTTTAATTACTTACATGTCTAGTGGCTGTATTCCCAGTGAATGACTGTAGCTTGCTGCTGACCGTTCTCACACCACCAACTGTGGTGGGTTTCACTGCATCCTCGGTGTTGCGCCAGAATCCAATGACTCCAGTTATTATTAGAGCAATTAATGTTGTGATTGCAATGAGCAGTGACAGTGTGACGATTTTACTGCGTGGAGATATTACCATTGCCATTTTTGTCCACAAATGATTTGTTTTTTCTCCTTCTATAATTCGTACGATGAAATCCCCGAGATATTATGATTTATGTATATCAATGTCGAGACGTATTCTTCACATTTGTAAATATCCTCTTGCCCATTTTCAATGATCCTTCAGTGAATTTGTACTTTAATTGTCTTTAAAAACGATTTCTCTTTGTACAAGTCTAGTCGTTCATTTATTTCGCCTCCTTTGCCGATATTGTATTAAAATACGTGCGCGAAATTCAATCACAACAATGGCTGTTGATCTTCATTACTGCCTGTCCTCGTCCTCTGTCCTTTGTCCGTGAATGCCACGATATATTCTCTATTTAATATATTTCGAGCTAGTATACGACTGATCTGTGGAGTTCATTTCAATACATTAGAATTCCTCTCTTTCATTTCTTGAGGGATACAACTAAACGGCTGGTCGTACGTATTTTCTTCATTTAATAAAGGAAGTTCGAAGGTGATGATGAGCACGAGAATAAAGGCCATGCCAACAAGAAACGAATGAGGAAGGAAGCAAAGGTTTACAGGTAGAAGAATGCAATGGAATATGGGCGGTAGAACATCTCAATACAAACGCCGGTTTGTACGTTGAATTATTATTCTCGTAATTCAACCATGGTTATGCTAGCAATTTAGTCGCCCGAGCGTTCCATGCCCCGGGATGCAATGCCGATAAAGCGAACGATTAAATTTAAGTCCCTCGCTGCGGCATTGAAAAAGCTCGTAAAACTCTTTGCGAGTTTGTTTTTTAGTGTCAATAAGAACAATCGAACAGGGTTTGCTATACAATCGTCAAAACTAATCACTTCTCAGGCCATAAATATTGATCCGCCATCAGCGTTTACTAATTTAAAAAAAATCAAAACAGAGGAAGCATGACATCATGAATTCCATGGTTTATCCTAGGTCTTTTCTTTCACCGTCAGATTACTAAGTCCCGGGTATTATATTCTACTGTCTCAGTAGGTCGCATTTTCGCTCCACAGTTGAGTATTAAGTTTGCAAACTACCATTAAATGCTGTGAGATACAATACCCCATAAAGCCAGACTTAGCCACATGCCTTTCCTTCGGCTTTTATAATACTGGCCTGATGCGGCACTCCCACGGGCCTCAATGACGGATGAGAAGTGATGCAGACTCCGTCATGAGTTTAACAGTCATTCGGAATATTGGCGATATATTCAATATATCGACTGATGGCATGTATCCTTCGAGGGAGAAATATTTACTAGGAGGAAAAAAATTGTGTCGCTATCCCCTTTTCCCAAGATTCATAATTATGCAATTACATTGCACTGCCTTATTTCATCATACTATTTATAAAACGCCGGATTGGGACAGCAGCTTGTGGGATTCTGCGACGCGCAGTATTATTTAACGCGCTATTTACTCCAGAATAAAACTGTCTTCACAATAAAACAATCCACACTTGAAATTAATTTTGCGCAGGGCGAAATATTTCAAGATGTAATAAATATTATGGGCTAAAACTAGATGAGAACTTTCGATCTTAGCCGCCGCCGCAGGAATTCATCAGCGGAGTTACGTAGGCCCGAGCGTTGTCGAAATTCTGTAGATATCGAGAGTGTTGAGCGGTCCTACAGCAACATTGCAAAATAGATAATTTCAGTTTACTTAGGGATCAATTATTCCTCAATTAAAAATAATTGGTTCTCTCAAATTGTTTCATATAAAAATAATTTTTGGAAATGCTAGACATTTTTAAACACTTGAACGAATTACAATTTTTTAAGATTTTTCTACGCAGGGGCTGAAATGAAAGCAAATAGTGAAAAGCCGAAAACGTATATGAATGAAAATATCGTTTCACAAAATAGTGATCAATCAATGACGTTCAATTATCTCTCCGAATTTATATGTCCATGAATCTGTTTATATAATGTAATTGATATATGTATTTGTTGTAGGGCGCCATTATTCGATAAATAAATTGTTCACTTCATACTCCGAACGTTGAAAATTTCAACTGCTGAAATTTGTTTTTCATCCAATGATGTGAGAGACGAACTAAAATGATTGTGAAAAAGTGGAAACGCCGAGGCGAACAATAGTATATTTCTCTCCTAGGGGAGAAAAGTAGACAAGTCGTCCCCACGTGCAAAATTACGATCCGAGCCGGAGGCGAGGGTTGGAAGCACGTGGGAAATGCTTGTCGGATCGTCCTCCCGAGGGTTGAAAGCGATTTTTCTGCCAAAATGGACGAAAATGAGCGTGGGTATTAATTCAAAGTTTGCAGAATGCCCTTCCGAGAACTTGTATAGAGTTTTTTTTAATGAAAACCAAGTTGGAAACTTCACATCTGATTTATACCGAATGAAAAATTGGCATTATATTCACTGTATAGCTGTACACATTTCTATGAAGTTGAATCCATTCAACAAAAAATCGCGTGTCACATGAAAACTCAATTTTCAATTGAATGCTCGACACTATAAAGTGCTCAGTGCTCAACACTATAAAGCATAAAAACTTTTTCATCCACATATATCGGGTAACATTCGTAACTTTATTCCAATGATGTGAAATGACAATTACATGGGTCCTCATTATAACCCCGGAGTGCTCTTCCTTCACTCAATAAATGTACGTAGAATAATATCGTCAAAGAGACGGAGAAAAAAAAATGAAGATAAAAACAGAGGAAATAAACTAAGAGAATGAAAAATAGGAATGTGACATTACGTTCATTTTACACAAGGTAACACACCATTCCATTTGTTTCATTTGCTTCTGTTCCTCGGGTCTTTGGTCGGGTTGTACCCAGGGGGAGAGAATGCAGATGTGCGACCGAGCAATCGTACGCCTCAGCAGGAAAAATCCGTTTTTACGTAAAAGTAGAGAATGGGTGAGTAGAAAGGAAGAAGCGGACGCGTCCGGGAGTAAAGGGAAAGAGGAGTGACAAGGAGAGGGAATAGCAATGGTTTGTCCCATGGAATTCGTGCTTACGAATGTATACGAAGAGAAATACGCTAGAAAAATGTAAACGATCGCTGGTAGATAGAAACACACTGGGGCTTTTGCGTGGCCCCTTTCTACCCACTGAATACTTTGCGTTTATTTGATTTTCGAAAAAAGTCCACTGTAAAAATCCATGCAGTTCTTGCCTTCTACGTGTATATCTCTCGCCTGTATAAAAACACGTATAAAATACAAAAAAGGGGAGAAAACTACAAAAAAAAATAGCTGGCTTACATTTTTTGCCCTCTCTATTCGTTATTTCCTCTTCAGAAATGACAAAAAATAACAAACTCGGTGGATCCACTTTACGGCACGGTTTTTTTCCAACATCTCTTGATTTTTTTCTCTTCCCTCAGTTTCGAACAATATACATGAATATGGAGTGTCACTGGTAGCGAGAATTTTACGAGTTCTCATAATGTATAAGCGACATATTTCGAGGTGATACCAGAGGAAAAAACACCTTCCACCATTGCGAGTGCCACAAAGTCACGCGGTTTCTCTCGTAAATACGTGGGATAAACGCGTAAAAATTTTATCAACGAGTCCTTCGACACTGTACTCCGATAATTACGATTTCGATAAAGGAAGTTATTGCAATCACCTCGAATAACGATTTCCAATTTCCCACCAACGGTTGATTTTTCAGGATGTGCCTATTGATTGTAATATATTTGTAACCAGACGGTTGTATGGGAGTGTGTACAGTCAGAGACTTAATTTCATAAATTGCCCGAAATCGTATTCTGTGTACTCTGTTTATCAGCTTTTGTCACCAATTGTAAATGTATGCCCATAATTATGTACGTGCGTAAATTTTTTCGTTGATGCGATCAAACTGGCCAATTCATTTCTGAAAACTGGAGATAATTTGCAGAAAAATTAAGTAGACTTGGAATCATATTTATTTTTTTAATTCCAACACAAATTTGGTTTTGTTTAGCAAACGTTTGGGAATTAAATTTTGAGCAGAATTATTTCATTGAAAGGTAACGTAATGTGAGAACTGAGTTTTTTTATCTGTATCTTGATAATATTTTCAATTCATCAATTTCAAATTATTATTTAAGAATAAAAAAAAAACAAAGAATAGTAAATACATGCACTCACATGAACATGATTAAATAGGATAAAATATCTGGATCGTGGCCTCTTCTTGAGCCGCTACTCCAGATGTCGTTCCGGATATCCAATTCCGTAAAGTTTTCTATATTACTTCCTACTTTGAGGGTGGTTTACACTGAGAAAAAAAATAAAGTATTGTCAATCAAATATTCGTCGGACAAGAATCTAATGCTAGATTTTGTGTGTAATTTTCTGTCATTTGGGTGACTGAAGAATATTTCATGGGAGTTATATTTTTTTCTCAGTGCAGTTGGTGAATGGTCGGCTTTGAGTTTCATCTGTGAACCAAGAAGACCCTTGTATGCTTTGAGAAACACCCTTTTCTCAAAAGTATCCTAAACTGTCGTACGATATGTATGAAGACAAAGACTTAGTGTCGAATGCGGTAACACCCAGCCTTTCTGTTCAGGGTATTGTCCTCATGCCCGTCAATGACTCCTTTTGTCCACCTATTTCGTGATATGCCAGTTTTCGAGAAATTAATAAAATAAAAACGAAGGTGTTGTCTATTAAGCTATTTCACATTTTAAATCATTAGTAGAAATCTATTTTGTCAAAAGGTTGAATATTTTTCTGCGGTACCCTGAATAGTTTATGAACTACGATTACCAATGAAATGAGTAGAAAGACAAAAATAAATAGAAAGAAAGGAATATCGCAAAAGTAACGACGCATGCGTTGCAAAGAATTGTAAACGCTTTGAGAACTTCGATTTTGGAAGGGAATAAGTATGAAAAATAAGTGCCACTTCCTCTAATTTAAAAATGTGCAAGAGTTGATAAATGACGAGTGACTTGATGCTCTGTTACCTTTGGCGAACCTTTTCGCCATTGTTCGAGGTATTTTTGGGGCGAATTTTCTCCAACGAATTTTTCTGACAAATTTTTCTCGGTTAGGGGAAAGAGATGTGAGAGGTAGGCGAGAAAAATGGGATGATACGTTATACGGGGGATTGGAGAGAGTGCGGAGGACAATGTTCATGATCATGAGAGGTGGGTTGTATGCAATCTCGTCGGGTGCTTAAGCAAAAGCAACGGTCGTGGAACGCGCCACTTTGTAATAGGCCCCAGCGAATGGACCGCCCCTCTTGCCGCTACTGCATTCGCGAAAGATTCAGAATTATGACACAGCCGTAGCCCAATTTCCTGGCGTCTCGCGTGTCACCATTCCCGGCACGTTTCCCATTCAAACTCTCTACTTTGGTGTCCAACCCACCTTACCAAGCCATCTCGTGTCTTCACCTCGGAGACGTACGTGGATATTTCTTTTATCCTGTCAGTTATTTTCTCAACATTTTTATGTTTTTTTTTATCCTCCGTTATGCTCTATCTACTCTCCTCAGTCTACTCTTATATTCTATATTTTTCAATCTTTTCCGAGGTCTCCTGACTTTCTTTCAGTGGTTTCTTTTTCTTTTAGGGAAATCCTGATGTCGTGTATTCCCCGTGCGGCAAAACCCCGAGGAGCCAAAACTTTTGAATCTCGTTACTGGCACTTGAAACTGCGACGTTTCGCGCTCGACTCGAGTTACCCTTCCTCCTCTCCTGCCCCCCTTTGAGCTCGTCTACTATAAACGATCTGACGTTTTTCTCTTATAACAACACATATAAAATCACTGAATCGTGTTAGGCCGACAAAGTCGAATTGGAAACAATTTTTCAAGAGTGATTCTGGTTCAATATTGGGTGAGAGTGAGATTTGGTCGTTTTTCTTCGAACAATATTTTCCCTACATCGTCAGTCGTGGTATGTCAGGGATAGGAAGAGAGAGAAAATCAAATATAATACACATGATTGATTATTTGGAATTTAGCGGAAGAAGTGTATTTTGAAAAATTGAGTAGACTAAAAAGCTGATTTTAGCTTCACAGTCGAATTTGTTGCACATAAACCAAATTTTTGCTAAAATAATTCGATTAACTGAGAAAACTTTTGCCCTCGCGGTACATAAACGTTATTCGTTCTATATTTAAAATACACTTTCCAGTATAAATTATATGAAGAGAGCGAAGGGATAATCGGTCATCGAAAATTCCGCACATTTAGTGAAAATTAAATTACTTTACCAATGTAGTTATTGAAATACATTGAACCCATTCCAAGTTTATGTGATTAAGGAAGAGGTACTATTGAAATTCACTGAAAATTTTTTGGAGAGTACCCAAAATTTTATTTTAACTGAGAAACTCAGGAGGTGAGAGAAGGAGAGAGCGATTGATTAATGGATTACATTTATCATTATCTTAAAGTGAATGAATCCATTGCTGGAAAGTCAATGAATGACTCATGATTCTGTGTTTTAATTAGAGTGAAACTTGAAATATTGCCGAATTTTGTATAAGCAGGCTTTTCGGAAAAAAAATTATGAGCAAGCCAGAAATTTAGAAGAATTATCGTGTCGCATCCGGAATTTCATTTTCATCGAGAGAAATCTGGTGACAAGAGAATGCGCCAAAATTGGTTTCCCCGGTTAAAGGAGCAAATTAAATAAAATTTGTGTCTCCGCGTATGGTGCACTTTGAAAAATTAATAGACGATTCAATGCGAATGAATCATGGTCTGTGATAATGTTATTATCCTTTCCGACTCTCGTTATATATTGATACAATCAAATAATGCTGCTAACTAAAATTACATTATAAGACGGAAGAGAGAATGATATCTAACTCTATCAACATTCTCTCGTTGTTGAAAAATATCAATCAATAATGGGAAATTAAATTATTTTATCAACGTAGTTCTTCAACCCGTTTCATTCATATAAAAAATCGTGATCTGACTTGAGCCCTTGTGAATCTTTGGATAGATTTATACCAGAAATAAAATACAAGAGTAAAATAAAAATGCCTCGGAGAGAGCAACAAAATGCATTCAAAAAAAGAGAAGCATTCCAAATAGTCAAATTCTGCGAATCAAATCACAATTGAAATGGTAAATTTTTGGAAATGTAAATGCACCATCGAAATTCGTATGAAAATTTAAAGTTTCCTAAGCAACTCACGTATTTCCCGCAGCGGTGGCACGGATTTTTCTTAAAAAAAAAAGACGGCCAGTAATCGAAGGAGTTTAATCGAAACCGTTCACCGCTGAACTTCTCAGGTTTCCAGCTCACGCAAATCCCACATTGGGTGGTCTATTGAGTGCATGTTTGGGTGCATCAGGGGTCGAAGCATTGAGGGTGGATATATAAGCAAAGTGTACATGTAGGCAGATTGGAGAGGGAAGGAGAAGAGCAAAAAGAAGAATAAAATAAAGTGAGGCTTTCGAACTTCTTCGACTTGTCCGAAACTTCTCTGCCGCGGTCCCACTCGTGCAATAAAGGCGAGAAGTTTTAACTTTTCCGTCTTCTCCGCACTGGGTCCCCTCTTATTTTGTATTTTTTACTCTCTCATTGCCTCTTTTGCAAGCCTCTCCCCTCCCCGCGATAGTTTAAGCTCCTCAGCCCTTTAGTATACCAGCAAATTCAAAGTCCGTTACCCGCACAAACCCATAGCGCCTAGCATCTATGCTTTCAACTCATTGCATTTTACCACTAGACTGTGTAACTCCCGTTCGTTCATCCATTCACCCTGGATTTTAGCGTTAATGGAATTTTAACTTTGCATTTAGCATTCGGCTTTTCCTTGATGCATCCTGTTACTTTTCTCACTCTCTTTTTATTGTGTGAATTGATAAATTCAGAATGTTCATAAGCCAAGCTTTATGGGATACAGAAGAGTTTTTGTTATTAATAATATTATTAAATTATTACAGAGAGAGGAACAGGGATGGTAAACATAGCCGGAACAAAGAATAATTTCGCGTATTTCAAGGGGAGTAAAATAGTTTTTTTTTTGTATGAAAGCAAAAATTTCGAGAAAAACTCATGCACTAACTATGAAAGCGGCATTATTTGCACATGCAAAAAAAATTATCGCGTAGCACCACAAATTTCATTTTGATTGGGGACAGCTCGCCGGAGATTTACACACTATGCATATTGTGGTCAAAGTAATATTTTCCTTGGCACCAGCAATGCTTAATGAATTTTTTGCCCGGTGGGTATGCCATGTACATATTTTTCTTCCGCTTCGTAGTAAAGTTTCAATGGTTGGTCACTTGTTATACTCCGAGACCTTTAAAATTAGAGAATCTTTCCGGACGGCTTTGTTTCAAGTAAAATAGGGGTGTCAACTTTTATAGGATATAGTACATTCCTCATCTCGGAATGTAAAATGAAGGACTAGTGCCCACTGTCCACGTACAGAATGGTAGTCACGGGTATAAGGGTCCTTTATTTTACCGCCCTTGGTCCGAATGTTATTTTCCACCCCGGCGTAGTCGGAGAGTCAGATTTGCGCTCACCGGGACAAAGAACAATTCTCGGCCAAACCCGACACACTTGTTTTTTTGTTTTGTAACAATTGCGTGAAAATTGGACCACTAATTTCCCCCTAGCTTCTCAATTGTTTTAATCAATTAACTGACGATCGAGTGAGAAAAAAATGCAGAGCTTCTAAATTAATTGTCTATTTCATTCCTGTTTTCCTGCGTTGAAATGATAATTTTAATCTGTGACACATGCCCTTTTCGTTGTTTTGCAACAAACGGATGGGGAAATATTCGATTTTAATAGTCTAGCATCCAATAATTTTCTCTTTGTTTTTTAGGTAGTCCCTCAATCCATTGGCGCTCAAATATTTGAATACTCGAATCTGTATGGCGGAAATCCAAGTCCAAAAGTAATACTCTGAAGAGTACTCAAACGCCAAATTTCATTGGATATTTCCATTCAGGTATCCTCCTACGAACATATCAAGTTGTGGAGTACGAAAATCCGTCGTACTCCATACTGCGCTATTCAGATTTTCACACTGTAAAACTTGAAACTTTCCATACGTTGGTGACGAAGTTCTTAGGAGATAGCCGTTAATTTTGAAGGCTCGGTGTACAGTTATTTACCAAAGTTCGGAAGTAAAATACAGGGAAAGCTAGTTCAGATTGTTCCAGAACTTTCAAGAATGATTGTATCACTCTATTGAAAAGAAATATTTACAATCTGCCATTGACTTAGGTAAAGTAACAATTCCCTCAAAATACGGGAAATTTTCTCCATTTTCCAGTTTTTTTTTACAAATTATTCACGAACTTCACTGTTCATTTTTTGGATTAATCTTTCAAAAGAGAAAACTTGTCGTTTGAATTCCATTTTATTCTTCATTTTTCTTCATTTCAAATTGAAACTTCCTGGAATACTATTTTGCTGTATAATTGTTGAATATTATTGCGAGTGATTTAAAAAATTCTTATTCATAGGTTTCTATTGCGAATGAATCAGTAACTGTATAAGTTATTTTTCATACTTATATAGATATTTTATATCGATTTGACACTAGATGGAATTGAAATTCATTTCGCGGCCTAAGGGAGATTGGGATTTTTTATTCCACTTCAATCCTTCATGATCCGGAAATATATCAATCAACTGAATACAGTTGAAGTTCCTCACATCTCAAGTAGAATTGGCTCATTGTCAGTCATTAGATCATTGCTTGGTTGAGATGTGGCGTAGATACTATTGTTCATACATTGAACGCCAATCACTAATCATAGCATGGACCAATATTGACAAGCTGTTCGGTGTGCCCTCTCTCGACCAATATTGTACCGACTGGAAAAACGTCAAAGGCTAGTGCCGCAATGAGAGGGCATGAATTGGCTGAAAATCAGACTGCCAACAATTGGCCACGGGAGGGACTGTCAACAATTGGCTTTCCAATGTTAGGCCACTACCTGGCCAATTGTATGTTCACCGAGCAGTACACTCCAAAAACAGGACCAAATTAGGCGAGAGAAGGATCCCCATGCAAAGGCGCTTCAATATTATGGCGTAGCTATCAATTATCTCTGTAATTAGCCACCACTGATCACATGATATGTAAAGGTTGGACCCAGCATGGTATAGTTAAACAGCCAATAGTGGAATTTAGTGTATTAACGTTGGACAAAGTTTGCACCAATCAACTGGATTTTTATTCGGCGGCGTGACTTGGTCCCTACAATGGTCCATTGTTGTCTGCCACTTATGGGTCAGCCCCAGAGGGAAAATGCCAGAGCTCGACCAAGGGGCCGTCTACGGCCCAAACTGGGTTCGCCAAGTTTCGGCGCACAAGCTCGGTCGGAGACTGGGCCACTCTCGGAGACTGAAGTTTCAATTTCGGTGGAGAGACGGGCAACCGATCTTCGGTCGACCGACCCGGCTCGATCTCAGACGAACATTGACATACCAGAGCTTGGAAACCAAACCTCCGCCAGCGGTGGGCCAAGCCCAAGCTTCAGCCGTGAGAACCATAAGAGCAAGATCATTGGGATCATTTCACAGAGAGTAAAATTATAATGATAGAATAATAGTAGAAAGAGAGGGAGAAAATGGAGTTTTTATTTCGTGAGAAGTGGATTCTTATGGGCTATTTTTTTCGGTGAAGATGAAATTGTCAAAATATAGTCATAACCTTTCAAGTTACAAATTATAATTATAATTATGTTTATTTATGGTGGAATAAAAATTAACAATTCACGAATATAGTTGAGTGATTTAATCGTTTCATGGAATAAGCAATCAAATATACAAATGAATATAAATAGTTGAATTCATGTACGCGATATAAAAATAAGGATTCCGTAAATTGCACGATAGACTAACGTTAAAAGCGTTGAATTATCAATCGGTTAGGTGATCAAGCCCCGCTTGCAAGTATTTTAAAGAGATAAAATGCATTTTTCAGCGCTCATAGCGATAGGGGCCGATCATTAGTTCCTAATCAATGTTAAATATACCAAATATTGGGCCAAGATTAAATCAATTGAATGGTTTGGATCACTGCTCAATCAATACTAAAACTCTACTTTAGGGAGAGAAATAATGATACTTTCCAAAGCGAAAAATAATTATTTCTTTTCATGACGAGATGGCCCAGGTAATAAGACTGAAAAGAACTTATACGTATTCATCTTGCCTGCGTATAGGGAAAAATGCAACTATTAAAAAATTAATGTAGTTAAAAGTGTCGGCAAACATAAAAAGAAAAACTGCTTGATATTTGATGGGATTCCATTTGAATGAATGGAAATCTGCACATGATTAATTTTTGGATAAAATTTTGATTCAACAATTCACTGGCGTACTATTCCTCGATGTTATCTCCTGCCATCGGTGTTAATGTACTTATTCCTAACATTATTCTCACATGTTGTAACATATTTTAGATATAAGATATTCAAAAAATATTCTGAGAAACCATTCCGATGCTGGAGCCACCACTTTTTTCTCAAAATTCGAGAAACGAAATTTTTTACCAATGAATATTCTAATTTAATCAATTTGTCCGCTATTTGAAGAAATACAGACGACGGTATGTAAGAGAGAATAAACCCGCCGTTATTCGTGGTTGAGTTAGTTTTTTTTTTTCATTTCTAAGGTAGTTTTTATTTCTGCATAGGTTTGGCTCTTCCATTGTAAAATTTCACCCGTTTTTCTCTTATATTCTCACACGCATTTAAATATTCTCCCTGTCCCTGAAAAATGCAACATTTAGGCGAATACATTGCTCACTTTTTCAGTAAACAATTACTTTTGTTTCCCCTGCAATATTAACACCAGAACTCTGAAGAAGAGAATTTCCATGGGACGTGGATAAACAGATTGAAATCGGATTGAAAATAAATAGTGATTTAAAAAATAACCAAAAAATGATATTTAAATGAAATTATGACTCATTATTCTCAGTTTATGATCATACAGACTTGTTTGTTTCTCTTATGTGTAAAAACGAGTAATTACAAAGTAAATGGGATTTTAAATAGAATTCCATCGGGATGAATTCCAATGTACCATTTGGTTTTTGCCAATGTAGAGTTCAATTAAAAACAATACTGCTAAAAGCAACCAAGGGGATAGGGGAGAGCAATATATCCCACCACCTCTACCAATACACACCGACAGAGTCATCGATAATCGACAGCTGTCAATATCGTAGATTTTTGCTCATTAGCTCGTTTGGCATTTGTTCCCCAGCACAAAATTTTCGCCTATCGACAATTAACGTTCGAAAAATTCCAGTACCACGTTTGCACAAATTTCTATTTAATTTCCGACGGTTTTAAAAAACCAATTAAAATGCGTAGAGAAGTGATTATTTTTATCACGATATACCGATTTTTCACAATTCAATATTAACTATAGCACACATGATCAATAAAAATCGGGAGACTGGGGAAAAAGGAACTCCATTCCAATTAAAATACTGCTTCGATATAATCGAAAATTGGGTCAGGAATATTGGCATTGAAAACAAACTGGAGTCTGTTTAAAATACAAGTAATAAAAGCGTGAATCAACAGTACGAACAATATCGGAATTCTCACGACAAACAGCTGAGTGTCACGAATTGCCGCATTCAGTATATTGCCTTTCTTCCGATAAACCTTAAAAAAAGAGCAATCTCATGGTGTGAGAAAATTGAACTGCACGAATGAGCCAAGCGATTTAATCAAAATGTTCTTGAGGTAAAAAAACTGAACGGGAGAAAAAAACACAGTAATAAGTAATGCCATGAAATCATTCACCTATCATATAGCTTCCGAAATATCCAACACTATAACATTTACTTTTATACACTCTGCTATGTAACAATTAACAGATATACTCTTGTCCAACCAAATGTGACTATCACTACTGCGACTCCCCGCCACTCACAATGTTTCACAGTGCGAACGATGAGGGGAAAAAAATCCAAGAAAATCACTTTCAATTTTTCATAAAATTTTCAAGAACATCAACATTAATTATACTCATAGTAGTGGGTTAACAATTTTAAAAAAATCACTAATAACATACGTCGCTCATATAAACGCAACTGGAATTTTCAATCCAGCGTCACGTGCACGAAACGGTCCATTTACTGAGTTATCCATTATATCATTACATTTTATCTCGTTTTAAATTTTTTTTCCTTCTCATTTGGCACTATCACAATATTTCTCAACGCACAGTACATCGTGATATTCATGGATTATATGATATATTTCCATCTACCGTGCAGCATGTACCAGTTTGGCTTAATGCGCGGCTCATAAACAAGTAGCAACGGTGGCATTTGGAAGGTACGTTGGAGTTTTGAGAGATTCGCGGGTGTGAAGATGCCGCCATGCGGCTGTACAGCGAACTAAACTTAGCGCAAGCAAAATCAACCTGCCTGAACGATACGCGCAACCCCAGTGGCGTCGGGACGCTTCTCCGTACGCTGGATACCATCAAGTAGTGGGGGAATATTTCTATTCGCCTTTCGCCCCCTCCCCCTCCCCCTCCCACCGCAATCCACCCGCCGCCCAAATGCACTGTCCTCCTTCCCCATCGTCGTTACAACTTCTCTCCTTCCTCTCCAGTTTTTTCCTTGTTTGTTCCATTTCGCTTTGTCTCTGTCCCTCACTTTCATCCTCCTACTCGTCGTGAAAACGTCACGGCAAAATAAATACGGAATAAATAGCCAACCCCCTGCGGGAGAGAAGCTCGAATACTGGAAATCTCCCACTGCACATTCTTACCACTACTATTTCACCACTCTCTCATTCTCGCTTCACAGTTATCAACCCCCCCCCCCCCCCCCCCCCCCCCCCCCCCCCCCCCCCCCCCCCCCCCCCCCCCCCCCCCCCCCCCCCCCCCCCCCCTCCCCCCCCCCTCTCCCCCCTCCCCCCCTCGTTTTCAGTTCGCTATACTACAGGCGATTGAAAGTTATAGTTTTAAGATTGGAAATTTCATTATAGAGAAAAGAAGTTTATGACTCCAAGCAACAACGACCCTGAAATCGAGAGGGAAAAAAGTCCAATGCAATTTTGATAATTTCTTCAATTTTGATTTCGATTAAATACAATTCGTCCCGAATTGTCAGTCGTATGAAACTGATTTTTTAACTATTCACGCAATTTGTCAACTATTAAAAATATTATATTTTTCTTTGCAATTCTTTTTTTAGCTTTTGGTATCGACCATAACAAGGCGGAAGGGTACTCATTCAATAATTTTTGCCATGTAGCATACCACATTTGAAACGAGACTTAGTCAATTCCCTCAACAATAATTCAGAGCATTCAACTCCGATTTTACTGTGAGCTTTCCTAGAAAAGGGCATGTGTTATTTTATTTTTTTTTCTTCTGTAACATTTGATACGTTGATTGTGTAAAAAACAACTACAGATAATAATTGTAAACGCCGGTGAAACACAAGTAATATCTTCAATATATACAAGTTCCAATGATAATTTTTCCCATTCAACTTTAGTCAATAAAATGCCATTCTTCGATCCTATTTTATCTGTGTGTTTATAAAATTTGGCTATTTAATTTAAATTGCACTGAAATTTCACAGAATTTATTCATTGGAAACTCAGAACTCAAGGAAAACTTCAATAAAAACGGTAAATTCCAATGACAGTCCTCCCAAAAAATTAATAGAATATCTAAAAATTTCCAGCAAACTCCTTGAATTATTTTTTTAATGTCAGAGAATTGGATGCAATCGCCGACTTTAGACCGATGATATTTGTTATTTTGGATATTACGTTCTATATTGCATAAACCGAGTAATTTTCAGTTGCTTTACGTATGAGTTTCGTCACAAAACTCCATCAAACAGAAGATGATCAAAGTTTGAAGATGAAAAGCTTTTGTGGTATGTATTCTCCTCATATATTACCCGAAATACGTTCTCCATTAGGATTTTCTTCAGGTTGCTAAAAAGTTTTGTGAACTGTATTCAGTTGAATGTTAATTATATAATATATAATTAATGATTTATTTATTTCATTCATCGAAATTAATAACATCTTCTTTCCCAAAATCTTCAAAATTGAAATATTGCAGTGTGACTTCAAAATAACTACATAGGATGTTATATACTACATTTATTATAATCAATATCAATTATGACCGATGATAGCTCAAAATGCTTATGCCTAACGCTTACATAGTATTTTCAGTGCCCGGAAATACCAATTTAAGCAGCGCGCACTAATTTAAGATTACCCGAAATTTTCACGGTATAGAATAATTGAAATACCTCTTAGCACCACTAAATTTATTAATTAAATATTGAGAAATGCTGAATTGCCACGAAAATACGCATGAGTATTCTAGGAGTCGTTTAATAATTGCTTCTCCGATATTGTTCACCTGAATCGATGTCACTCTCCAGAAAATCACTCCTCAACAGTTAATGAAATTTGAATTTGGTTTTATAGAAACGTATAAATCCTGAAATGCTGTTCCTTTTGGCTATTCCTGTGCAAAATAAATTTGCGAGGCAAATAAACTGGAAATGTTCATCAAAATGTACTGAAACTCTTCTTTCCAGAGAGGCGTTTTTTGTGCTAGTCGACCCACTGAAAATATCCGGTGACCATCATATGCACTTGCGGCCATAGTCGCAATAATCGATGCAAATCGATCATCCCTTGAGAGCGCAGATGTAAAAGTCCACGGATGGACCATTTTTTATTCCCCCACCTCTCCCCGCTGGGGGGTTATATAATGGACGCACTAGTCCGGCCACATTCAACTTTTTCCACTGGCCCGACACACTCGTGTCTCCCTGCGGTCTTGGTTGCGTTACTTTTTGTCCGTTCTCAATTTTGTCGATTTTTATGTATTTTTTTTATCAAATTTTATCGATCATTCCAGCCGATAGCTAGTAAACTAATTCCAACATGGGGAAAAAATCCAGAGAAGAGTTAACAGAAAAAAACTCAAGTACAAAAAATACGAATGATTTCTGTTTTTTTTTTGTTTTCACATCAAAACCTGAGTGTAACAGTGAGAGACACGGCAACACAAACAATTGGCATTGGACGATGGAAGCATTAATCTGCAATTCCCAAGTTTGGACTCTGGGCACACATGCGAAAATCACGTCTATCGGTATTTGAATTTAGTTTGAACGCACGATTCAACCATCCAACTCGATTCACACGCGACTGAAGTACTCCAGTTGAAGGATAAAGGTATTTTTTTCATCATTTTTTTCCCACTCAACTTTTGCTTTTCATGTTCGAAGCGTGTGTTGTATCAGGCCAACGGTGGATCACAAATACACTTTTCATCTGCAAGAGTAGTATTTCCGGAGAAGAAATGCTCTGCATCGAGTACAAATATTTTATAAAACAATTTTTTAGTTGAGCCGGAAAAATCGCTTATTGATGAGCAAAAAAAAACTGTAAGGTTAAAATAATAGCCTTAACCATAAAGAGTTGCTGCTGTCCGAAATTGAGTTACAAAATTCCTGTCATATCATTAGTATTTCCCTATTATTTGATTCAGAATTCATTTCCTGTGAATTATTTTTCGAGAAGTCGCAACGAAAAATTGCTGTGCCTGTTTTGTATAAAATGACCATTTCTAAGGACCAAAATATGTATGAGAGTATCTAATAAAGAATCAACATTCAATAAAATAGGGCTAGACATAACATACCTTATTTGTATGAAATCTGAAAATGTTTTGAACCTTGTATGTCTATATCCCAATAATGTTGTAACATTTTTAATATTTTGAATTGAGACTTCCAATGTTTGAGAATTTTTTAACTGATATTGCAAGTCTTAGATTGAATTTTTTTTGCACAAATAAAACTTACTAGATATAGCGGGTATTTCTTTCGTTAGACAAGTTGAATACAAAAAACATTATGAAAAAATGTATACTGCCTGTTTTTGCACAACAACATTTCGTAAATCGTAATACTCCAGTCGAAACTTTGGATGGAAAAATTTATAACCCATTCGAGCTTTCAAATTAATTATGTATTTACGTCAAAGTTTCCAGCATCCGAATGAAATCCTTAACATTCGTGACTCGCACTCGTAATTTTTGACACTGAAATACTTGAATCCGCCGTTTATTTATACTGAACCTATCCAGCTAATCCCGATAATGTTGGAGCTCTTGTAGTATTACAAGTGAAAAAAAAAAAGTTTTTTGCCGATGAGAGAAAATACCGTTTCGGACGGGTGTTTTAATTTATTTTCCCTAACAGATTCTCCCAGTATCGTACATATATCCTGCAAACATTTGTGGGAGAACTGGAATGAAAATGCGCGACGAAGAGTGAGGAGAGCTAACTCGGTCGGTTGAGTTTTCAATGTGACGGCAGTTGAGCGTAGAAAGTCCAACGGTTGAATGCTGTCGAGTGGGTACTAGTTTTCTCCCCCAGCACCACGGTGCTTCAATGGTTTGATGGTAAAATTGAATCAGGAAAAATGAGAAGTCTCCAGTGACTGCCATGTAGGAATGCGAATGTCGTGAAGAATGTGGTGGAATCATTTCCTCGATCGGGATTTCTAGGGGGAATGTCAGTAAAATTACATTTTAAAAATTTTATGTTGCTTTCCTTTCCAATGTTAATGCCTTTTTTCAAGGGTTTTACAGAGAACTGAAAAAATTTTCTCATGGATTTCCATGATGTAGTTTTCCATTGAAAAAAGTCCCACAATTTCCATAAAAAGGTGAAAATTAAAAATTTAGAAACCACCTTCTTTATCTTCACATTTAGATTGAATATAAATTTGCGTCCTACTATTTTCAGGTTATGGAGACTATCGTGTTTTTGCCAATGATCACAATTCTTACATACATTCAAGCACATCAGAAGTATTTGTATTTACATGACCGTGTGCAGAGAAAATTTGTGAAAACTCCTCTATGTATTTTTTATAGACCTCGTCAAATTGCGATGAAAATCATACCATTAAACTTTCAAAGACCGTATCTAACCCGTTTCTCGCCAAATTTGTTACATTCAGGCGAGTTATGTCAACAACTTGAAAATAGGCAAAAAGTCACTACACTTTTTTGATCATAGTTTGGAACATAACAAAGTGCTGTGGCAAAACTTGAAGTCCTCATCGGTTGGCTTTATCTGGCCTCCTCCATTCTCAAGCTTAACACTTTAGTGTACGACACTTGTTTGCTCAGTTGGTAAACGTATTTTTCCACTGGCATGCAGGTGTAACTACTGAGGACAAAAAGTCACGTTTCGAGCACACTCTATATCCACTTTCTTCTCAAACACAAATGCAATAAATAAAAAAGTAGATAAAGAGAGTCCAACTAGTACAAGATTGATCCGAAACAAGGACAACAAAGCGAGATGGTAGGTTGGCGTCCAAAACAGGTGTGCGCAATCCAGAAAAGTAGTTTTCCACTCTCCCATCCTCTGTGGTCGTAGTTGTAGTTGGAATAGGGTTCCTTCGGGTATTCGACTAAGATACCAAATACGTGATGAAAATCCTGATTTCGATTGCCAGTTGGTTCTCCCTCGTAGCTTGAGCTTGAAAGTAGCTTAGATCAGGAGAACCAGACTACACAGTGGAAAAAGGATACTATAAGCAGAGTTTTCGGTTTACCGAAATTTTATATGAATTGGATCGCGATACGATCGTTATTTTATAATGTCAATCTTCCGGTAGAATGATTAGACTTTTCCAATGGTTAAGTTGAAGTCAGAGCTGCGGGAACTAGCTTGATAGCAGCGATCAAGCATTTAAACTCAGAAATCTTGATTACTATGCCTAGCTGACCCCCAGTGGCTCGATAGTAGACGAAAACGGCGGTTTTTATCCAGGAAAAAAATTACGTGTAAATATTCGAAGGATGTGTATCGAGTATGCTTCTATAGATGTTGAACAAATAGCTTTAGAAACTTAATTCCTATGAAATACTGGTAGAGTATCTTAGAAACGGTTTGCTTCGACACATTGTCAGTGTTTATGTGACAATAATGTTACTGTTGCAACTGTGGCGACAGAGTTCGGTTAACTTAGATCAGACTTACCATCGCATTTTTTCGAAACCTCTTGATGTCTCTTCGTATAGTTTACTCCTATAAATATTAATCTTATTAATATTAATTAGCCATACTGGTTTTATTATTCGACACATCCACTTGAAACCGGTTCACTTACAGATATCGACATGAAAATAAAATGAACACCGGCAGTGTGACATTAAGACTATCATCTCATCAAATAATTAAATATCAAATTAATAAATTGATGACAGATTATTGGACATTTCAATTTTGTTAAATGAACCGGTTGCGACAGTAGGTAAATTAATATGATCGGTGGTGCATGTAACCTCAACTTCACAGTTAATTTTAATCGTTACGGTATTGTCATTATGAGGAGAGAAAATTGAAATTATCGCGAAATATTTTCTGAGATTAGGCCGATATAATGCAAATAGTATGCATGTGTCGTGGTAATACATCGGAAAGTCGAGAGACATGAATAGAGACATAAATAAGTATTTGGGAGGCACACGGATCCCTTTTGGAGCAGACGGCTGTTGTTTAACATGGGGTGGTTTGGAAGGAAGGGACTTGTAACTATAGTTGAAAGAGTGGTAAAGAATTAGCGACAAAAAACGAGACAGAGTAGGGTCAAATGACAAAAACCCAGTCCCGCGGATATGTATTCGTAAAGACGGAAATCTTTTCAAATTCTCGGGTAGGCGCGTGCATTTTTAAAAAGCTATCTGTTTCATGAAAACTGTTGAGTCATCTCATAAAGTTATCTTTTCCAAGTATATCAATTTTTCGTCTTTGATTAACCTGGCGTTTCTATTTCGGACCAAAGTTATATACCATCAATCATGTGAATAAAAAAAAATATGAAATTTTAACACCAACTCTAGTAGTTTTGTTTTGATCCTACCGCAACTGTGCGAGCTTCCTCGCGTTTGTTTTAATAGAAAAATGCGTATGACTGCTGTTTTGTTTGGTATCGGAAAAAAATTACGGAAACCGCTATTAAAACTGCCATCGCGGTTGCTGTATAACAGAGTATTTTAAATCAATTCCCCACGACAACTTTTCAAGTAACTGATCACCAAACTCGAAAATCATTGTCCAAAGGTAAAAATTTGGAAATGATATTCTAGTTGATTAATCAACTAACGAAAATACTCGATATTTTTTCTTACCATGCTGATGAATAGCCAGACCCTCAAGCAAATCCACGATAACAAGCTTTCAATGCTCACGAGTTTACATGAAATACCTCGTAGATTAATCAGAACTCATATTCTCCATCATAATTCACTATCAATCAATTATCCAATTTACCTGTCCACGAGAAGTAGAAACTTTATTAGTAAGTTGCCCACGCAATGCTACCAGGTCAATGATTGTTAGCGCAAATAGGAATCATCAATCACCGAGATTTGAGGTATAACGACATTTCCACGTACCGTTTAATTTCGAACTGTCATTATTGTGAAACTATTAGTGATTCACAGATATTCAAGAATCATTGATATTGTGGTTCTCCAATAAAGCAAGTAATAAGCGATATAATTATTAATAGGGATGGAGTTTATTAGGTTCGTGAGAGGCTACAGGAAGATGTATCTTCGAATATGTTACCAAAAAAGGGAAAGAATGAAGATTTTATCGAAATACGGAATACGGGAAAAAAACAGCAGGAGCCAAATAAACAGTAGCAAAAATGTTACACGTATGTTCCAACAATTATTTACATTGACTCCTCAACTTCCAAACGGGAATAGTTTAATGGATTTCCGCAAGACCTCATCCACTTTGCTTTTACAACTCTTCTCAACGAAGATCTCACCGTCAAATTTCATTGTCGGTCAATCGATGGCAGTAATTGAATAAGCCAAAGTTCAGCGTAACTTCAGCGATTGGGAATTGATAAACGAGATAGAGATGAATTATACTCTGTCAATGGAGTTGTGTTGTATCCCATAGTTTTCATGAAGTTTTCCCCTTTTATGGTAGACACTCAACGACTTTGCAAACTTGCTCTTCTCTTTCTTCCTTTCCGTATTTTCCACTTCTACGATTTTTTTTTTTTCCTGTTAAATTCGGAATCCTGAGACTTGGGCAGAGCTATGGTTAACGCGCTTGAAGCGCCTGTCGGAAAAAATGAGTTTCTGAACGTGTCCACCTCACTTTATTCACCTCTTTTTTTTCTGGCATCTGGAGGAGGTGGCAGAGATTTAAAATTGAAAAAAGAGGTTTTACGCCGCCTGTAAAACTCATTTGCACCATTGCCTCTCCCCTAATCCCCCTCCCTTCACCGGCAATTTAGCAGTCGGGTGCTGCTAATGATTACGCAGTGACGGGAAATCGTAAATTTATTTACTCAACACGAAAAGACGTATATTTTATGAGCTTCATTTTAAAGCAGCAATTAATTTTGAATATCATATCCAAGAAATACACTGCAATTAACTCAACGTTATCAGTTATAATACCAGAAAATTGACGAAATTATTGAATATTCTTTGATAAGTTAACCGCTAACAAGTGAAGGCAGAAAGAAGTCGAGTGATTCAGGAAAATTCCTTGCAAAATGGGCGTAAATATGAGAAAATATTTTTCGTACTTGACGGAATTCGAGCTTGTCTCAATACTCGGTAATTGGTGGACATTATCTGCGCAAATTTAGAAATTCAGTATTTTCTGTTAATTTAATTCCATGTCAGTTCTCCAAATTACTATTTCAAAGAAAATGATTCCCTTAGAAATGTACTTTTCCGGATTCACAAAACTTATCGAATACAGCCAAACATTTCAATTCTCTGTACACCTGCCAGTTTTATTGTTGTAGACAGAGATCCTAAGTCTAGATCTAATGAAAATTCTCGTGAAATCAGGCTATGAAAGACCTTTCGTCCAGATTTTCACCATTCAAACAAATTCCACATTTCAAATTATTTATAATACGAGCCCGAAGGCGGGCTATCGCCCGCTGTATTATGGAGGAACTGAGCGCGTGTCGTGTTAAGATTTTGGCAGGTTACTGAAACCGGACACCATGATAGTGAGTGGTGCAGTGTCGTCAGTGTTATCCAATAAGGAATCTTGGCTTTAACATTTCGAGAATTTCGAGATAATCGATTGTGTTAACCGTGTCCCTTTTAGAATAAAGATCAGGCACAATGGCATTGTAATCGTCATGGATCATTTTCGAACCTCCTGATATCCTGCCTTCTACATGAAAAAAGGAGAATTTATATTGCATTGCACATTCTTCGGGTGTCACATGATATTGGATACGATTTGGAATAGTTTCAGGTATCCCAGTGTACCTTAACTCCCCTTAACGCTTCTCGCTCTAACCACTTTCCCAACCCAAGCAAGGTCTTAATTTTCCGGCAAACTAATCCTGAGAATCCCTTCCTCTCTTCAACTCACCAATCAGGAATATTATTAAAATTAGTCTCATTCGCTCGGCATCGCCACCTCCATTTGGTATATAAATTTCGTACTAAATAGGCCATTAAAATGAAAACCTCTGACTAACTACGCCTACCAGAACTCTTTTTAAATATATTGTCAGATAAACGGAAACGGTGAAAACGAATGAAGTGTTTACATCTGTTTCATCCAAGTCTCCCAGTATTTAACTCTCACATCCTCACTCACTCCTATCAATTCAAGATCTTTCTTCAACTAGCTGAACAGAAGATTCTGTTTTGTGTACAGTAGTTAGACTAAGATTGCGTCTGTAGTGCAGAGAAAAAAAAATTTCAATTTGCAGTCCGTCAAGCATAAGAGATATATATCTTTTTCTTAATTGTGAAGCGAAATTTGGTTGCAGAAAATTTCACGGAGCCACTCAATTTTTACCTTCAACCATATAACTTTTGTGGAGAGTTTTTTTTTTTTTTTTTTTTTTTTATATATTACGGCCCTCTTTCTGCCCTCCGTACGGCTAATCGGCCCTATCCTCACCCTATGCATGCGGCTGTGGGTCCTACACTGTACCGCATTTGCACTC
>JAPYZM010001008.1:0-24912 GCA_030522845.1 Psyttalia concolor
GAAAATAATTTTATACTGTAACATTGATAATTTGTCAGTAAGAAAAATTCTGTCTTAATCTATCAATAAGCCGGTAAATCACCGAGTCTTCGATTCCAGGGGCATTCTCGCGAAAAATGGATCAGCTGTGGATGCCACAATTGCAACCATGATCTGCAACGGTCTCATAAACATGCAGGCAATGGGATTGGGCGGTGGATTCATGATGACGATCTACGATCGCAAGACTCAGCAGTCTTATTTTCTGGTCTCACGTGACATGGCACCGCTGGCGGCCACGCCAGACATGTACCAGAACGAGGGGGTGAATGCCTCCAACATCGGGCCCCTCGCGATCTCAGTACCTGGTGAAATAGCCGGATATCACATGGCGCACAGCAAATTCGGGAGGCTCCGGTGGGAGGAGCTCTGGACCCCGAACATCGAATTGTGCGACAGGGGTTGGAACATGACCAAGGCCCTCTACGACGATGCCCTCGAGGCTGTCGACCTGATCCGCATTGATCCCACCCTGAGGAAAATATTTCTCGTGGAGGGGAGCGACCAGTTGAAGGGAATCGGGAGTCTAGTAAAGCCTGACAAACTCTGCCAGACTCTGAGGACTTTGCAGAAGAAGGGGGCGGGGGAGTTTTATAATGGCACCCTGGGGAGAATGTACATCGAGGACTTGAGGAGACGGGGTAGCATTCTCACGGTGGAGGATCTCAATTCGTAAGTATTTCGTCGTTTTTTTACTCTTGTTTAATAATCCTTCATTATTCGGGGCCTGTTGCTAATTATTTCTTGTCATTTCGTTCATTGCTCATTATTTGCGGTAGTTAATTATAAATGGATAACGACGAGGATTTTTTGCAATAATTAATTGAGTACCGATTTATGATTGTCCAGGTATCGCCCCGTGTGGAAGAAAACTCTGCAGACTGACTTATCGGATGGCACCCGTGTTTTCACCCCAAATTTACCGAGTAGTGGTGCATTGTTATCTTTTGTTCTCAATGTACTTGATGAATTTAAATTCACTCCCCAGAGTCTTCAGGGATGGAACAATACCATTCGCACTTATCACAGGATCATCGAGACTTGGAAGTATGCGTACTCGATGAGAAGTAAAATGGGGGATGATTTGTTTGTTAATATGAAAGAGGTAAAGTCTTTAATTTTCAACGATTGTCAATTGTTTTAATTTATTAAATTGACTATGAATTCAAGCTGAGGATCACTCCAACTTTGAAATCATCCAATTATTATTTTTGTTTTTTTTTTACGTTTTGTTAGATAAATTGACAACAAAATGGCGAAATTAATTTTTCCAAGCTCCGTCAAAATTTCCATTCGATAATAAAGCTAGCCATTGATACAATTGAATTTTACCTCCTCCCTCCCCTCCGCGCGGTTAAAAAGCCCGCAAATTTGGAATGGGTAGGTCTCAAAATTCAGTTGAAATTATTGTTTTTCTGCAGTTCGTCCAGAATTTAACTTCTAGAGATTATGCGAGAGCTGTGAGGGCCCAGATAACCGATGACAGAACATGGAACGATCCCGTGCATTATGGAGCTGGGAAGGAGCTCCGAGAAGATCACGGAACTGCTCAAATCTCAGTTGTAGCTCCTAATGGCGATGCCGTTGCCGTAACCAGCAGTATTAACATGTAGTAAGTCTTATTATTCCTCATCCCTTGACATTATATTATTCAATTACGGCCCGGATGTAAAACTTAGTCACCTCGAAATTCCTGCGATTGATTACGCAGCAAATAATTGTCACATTGCCAGGAAGCCTAATTTCCGACCTGGAGAAATTATGCACGGATGTAGGAAATTATTTTCCGTACGGCCCTTCACTTTTCCTCATCCGGGAATCGGTACGGGCCCTTACCCAAACTCGAAAAAGTGAAAATCACTACGGAAAAATATCGTTCCTGGGCTATCGTTATGGGGTTTTTTGACTCGCGTGGTTGGCCGCTCCACGCGAGTAAAAAACCTCATACCGACAGACCGGATCCTATCAATTTTAAAAAATTGCCAAAATCATCAGAAATTAGATTTGAGCCCCCACAGACACGAGATAATTTATCCCCCCGAAATCTAATAAAAAAACTCGATTTCTTTCCAGTTTTGGAAGTGGCATCGTCAGCGAACAAACCGGAATAGTATCGAACGCTGGAATGGATGATTTCTCAGTGCCCGGACGAGTCAATTACTACGGAGTAGCTGGAACAAACAAAAATAATTTAATCGAACCTATGAAGAGGCCGATGTCCTCCATGGTTCCCTCGATCCTCGTATCGCCAAATGGGGACGTAAGAATGGTCATTGGGGGCGCTGGTGGCACGAAAATCACCACTTCCGTTTCATTCGTAAGTGGCAACGCCGAAAGACAGTTTTTAAAATTGGAATTTTGCGGGCCCATATTTTTCTCGTACTATATTTGCGTTATCCTTTTTTTCGTCACGACCTCTGAAGTAACTCGTCCGTAGTTTCGAATGTCAGCACAATCGGCCGGCTGTGCGACTGGGGTTTTACATGGTTTCCCGGGCAGTCCTAGCTCGAATGGGGCACAAATCGATTTCAAGTGGGTTTCAAGTCGAGAAAATACTTCGATAAAACCAAGGAAATTACAATTAAAAAAAAAGTTAATACATCAAAAAATATATTGAGAAGGAATTCCCACCTATCCAAAATCCTTTCCATTTGCGGGGCAAATTCAATAATTGCCTATCGCGAAGTTATAAATTGTAACGGAAATTGTTTTTATTGCAGGCTATAGCGAGACACCTGTGGATGAACAATACGATAAAGCAGGCGCTCGATGCATCGAGGATTCATCACCAGGTGTTCCCGATGGTGGTGGCTTACGAGTACGGGGTGCCACAGCCGGTTATTAAAGGCCTGAAAAACCTGGGACACAGAACATTGCGTTATCGTGATCGAGGCAGTTGTGTTTGCGGTATAACTCAAATAAATGGTACAGTCTATGCCAATGCCGATCATCGGAAAAATGGAGCTGTCGACGGAACTGAGGAGCTACACCTTCTGAAATTTTAATTTTATTTATCATGTGATTTTGTAAGTTCAATTGTTGACGAGCTCAGTATAATGATGACAATTTATCCAACCGTTGATGGTTTTTTTTAATCGTCACATCCTCGTCCCATGGCAGGGGTAGATTTTTTTTTCAGCGGCAGACAAAAAATTATTTTTGAATAAATTAGTGACAGGCCTTCCGTAAAAATCTGTTTTTTTTACTGTACGTGACTGTTTTATTTATCTATAAGTGGGAGGGGGAAAATGGTTGAGGAATTAGTTTTTGAAGGAAGTCATAACAATTAACTTATTTTTAACTTTTGTCGTTACCTATCAGTTTTTCCAGTTTTTGTTTAACGACGCGTACTCATCGACTGTCTTTCCCATTTTTTTCCTTTTCTCGGACTCAGCAACAAAGAAACTGCGTAATTCGCGTTATCGCACTTCCTTTCATTCACCAGACATCAGCTGATTTTGCAAAAGTATTTCTCAATTCCAAAAATTACGTTTTTAGTAAATAAAATATAGTCCATTACAATCAAACGACAGATTATTAAATTTCAAGTAATTTGGATTTTTTAATTGAGTCCACTAAAAACAGGAAAATGAAAAATAATAATTGGTTAATTATAAATTGTGGCGATGAGGGGGGAGTAGGTTGACCTATTTTAAACGAACATTTTTAATATTTTGGAATTTTACTTTTTCTATTGCACTTCTCAGGGAGAATTTCAAGATTAAATGTTCTAACAAGTAATAAAATAACAGATAATAAATATACAGACCTCGGGTTATCGACTTATGAATGCACAGAGTGTTTGCGGAATATGGAAAAATAGAATGACAACGTCGAAGACTCCGCCACGACTTGAATATTCAATGATAAGGGAGTGATTAAAAGCGAGAGTTGTCGCCCCGAGGCATTTCAAACTCATCGGCACTTCGTGACGATAACAACAAATATTGCATCATTATAAAAATTTATTTCATTATTACTCATAAATAAAATTAAAATTAAATTAATTAAATTCCAAAAATCATCCCCTGGAGAGTCAAAATTTTCCCCCCTCTAAATGTAAACAAATTGATATTTTTAAAAGGGGAAAAGAAGAAAATTGTAAAAAATCGTTGAATGGAAATTTGTCCGAATTAATAAATCGACAAAAAATTTTTTAATTGTTTATTTTTTTCGAATTTCCTGGACTTTATTTGACTTATTTTTCTCGTGAGAAATTTTTCGACGCGTCGAATTATGCGGACTAGACCGGCCTCTCCCTCGAGCCATTCCCATGACCGGTCGAACGAAGTTCGTCTCGAATTTTCTAATCGAACAGTTAATCCTCACTCCTAATGCGCGAGAAAAAATAATTTTTCCGCTTGAAAACATTGCGGACGTAAACATCTGAAACTTCCCTCAAATCTCTAAAAATAGTGAACTCACTCAGGAATTATTTTCGAATTTTCTAGTCCGAGAATTAATGGTCAATTTTACCTCCACTTAAAAAAAAATGATAAACAAAATTCTTTTGTTGCTTGCAAATGTATAAATGTCTTTGAAAAAAAATCCAAACCTTTTACTGATTTACCAATGCCATAAACTAAGTATTAAATAATGTATACATGAATTTTTTTGGATGATATTTCCAATTTTGAAGAATGTAAAAAAAATTTTTCTAATAAAACAAAAATCTCTACAGGCTTAAATAATTTTCAAAAATTCCGCCCCTCCCGCCGCCGGCGAATGGCAATTTCTCCCTTATCGAACCGAAAGAATCCCCAAAAGTTGTTACCGCCTAAAAAAAATAGTACCCCGTTCCCCGAAAAATTCGAGGTCACCCGACTATAAACAAACACCTCCAACCGTCGCACATTCTAGAACTGTATAAAATCTGCACCGTCGCGCATGCGCAGAGTGTCGGTCCCCCCAAAAAGCCCCTAAAAATCCCCTAAAACCCAGATTTTTCCCTAGCCCGTAACTCCTCTGGCAATTGTTACCTCAAAAAACACCGAAAAAAAAACATTCAATGACTTTCAGGTGTCGAAACAATTAAAACCGATCTCGCGAGGTTTCGCCTGGCGCATGCGCAGCGTCGTGACGCCCGTAGGCTATAAAAGGGACGAGCGCAGAGCCGGGGAGCGCAGTACACAAACGGAAACAAATCAATTCACCCGAAATAATCGATCAGTTCACGTTCTCTCAAGTTCAACCAAATTTCATTGACTTGTGATAATGTCGGAGATTTATGTAGACGAGTACGAGCACTTCAATTACGATTACGATAAGCACATTTTTACGGGACACGGAGGAAAGCAGAGGAGCAAGAGGGAGGCTAGTGAGCATACAAATCATTTTGATCCCAATGGACATTCACGAAAAATCGTCACTAAATTAATGAATACTGAGCACAACAAAAGGCACGTCGATAAGACCAAGGCTTAGGAGGTTACTCAAGGTGAGCGATAAGGGGGAGAGGGGAGATTTGGAGGACAAAATGGCGGAGCTACTGCGTCGTAGTTTCCAGATCTTTTGTCCTGGGTATGGCGAGGGGTTGAAGTTTTCAGGGGATTTGAGGGGAGAATTTTGTAGGGAAGAAAATGCTCTACAAAAAAAATCCCGATGTATTTTTTCCCACAATTGATATTTGCAGAGATAGCTCGGGCTGAAATTTTGCTCGGGGATCGTTGAAATTTAATACGCAAAAGGTAGTTTTGTTTGTTGTGTTTGGAAGTTTCAAGTGGTTCTCAGAAGTCAAAATACCATGAGTACTTGAAAATAGACAATTAAATGTCTCAGTGGAACTGTCCTCCGCCATTTTGCCTGAAAAAATCGAAAATCACTGAGATAATTAAATCTAATTTCATTAAATTAATTTCTCCAAAAAAATTAATCGTTAAAAATTATATTTTGCCTCATTTTCGAAGAGAAATTGTCTCAGAAAATCTTAATAAACAAGTTTCGTTAAAGAGATAGAATTAAATTGTCTCCTTCACAAGAAAAACAAATTCTAAAGTGACATTTACTGATTTCTGTTTCAGTTTCGTGATAATTTGTGTGTTTCCACGTCTCCAGGCCGTACATCTCCACCATCCCCAGGGTCAGTTTGATCCTTAGCGCTCAGGACTCACAAACAGGCATTTATTCACGATCAACGTACCCTCAAGAGACCCCAAAATCCTCTGATCTACAAAGCCCAATCCAAGAATCGTCTCCTCCCTAGAAGAGAGCTCCACATCTCCCAGTCGAGGGGAAGAGGGCTCAAGCCCCTCGCCCCCAATTAAACCCAAAACCACTAAAAATACAAACGAAATATTAAGAAAAAAAAAAAGAAATTGATATTGTAGTGATAGTAACTCAAGGCTGACCTAGACACAGTCGACAATATTTTGCATTTCCTTCGTTTATTATTAGCTCTAGGAATCACTTGTCATTATAATGTCATCACTCGCCTCATTTTGTGAGTACTTACTTCGAGGAAATTCTTTTTTAATGTTGAAAATGTACGAGAATAAGAAGTATTAAATAAAATGGATTTAAAATGACACTGTTGGGGCTTTCCTTCGACTTTTTTTTTCCACCTTGAGGAGGTTGTGAGATTTCTGTGGGTGGAAGAAATAGAATCGGAAAATGTCTTACGGTTAATTGGATCTTCCTAGGCCTCGCGAGTAAAGCCGGTTTTCTTGGCTTCAGGTGAGTGGATGTGGTGGGACCGGTCTAGGAGAGTCTGCCGCTCGTTTGCATACTGAGAGGCCTTTCAATTGGAGAAAAAAAAATAAGGCATCATCTGAGCCTGCCAGTGAAGGTGGGTCAACAGGTGATGAAAAGCCAATTATCGATTTTCACCGAGACTTCGATACGTCACTGGCATTCGTACGATTTCCAATGATGGAATATCGTCGTCAATAAAAAATTTTGGAGAACGAGACAGTTGTGACTTTATAAATAATTAATCAATATTTTGCCTTCAGCCATTCTTTGAAAAATTATTTATTGATGTAAAACGAGGTTTCAGCTTTCTTCACGTGCTCTCCTTAACTCACACTCGCATATATCAATTATATTATTATTATTGTTTAATAATGTACGATAATTATGACTACAACTGTTAAAAAAATAATGATATAGAATAACAACGAACTTGTGGTCATGAATTTGTCAACGCAATGATAAATTCATCTTTCATATACAAATTCATCTCAACACTTCTCTCCGAGTCTTTCCTTCCCACAAAAAAACACAAATAGTTATAAATAATGATATTACACGTCACCCGTGCCACAACAAATTACAACAATCAATTCTGATGCATTTTTTTTTCTACTCAATATCTCCGATTTTTAGTAATAATGGAAAACGAAAATTGGAACATTGAATTTTTTGATTTTGTTCTTCCGGTGAAGGGGTCGTGGCAATATCTCAGAACTGGTCCCACATGCTATCCTTTGAAAATTGCTCCCTTTCTGGAGGAAATTAAGGCTCATATGTTTTGAGTGGTATTCCAGAACAATTAAAAAGAAATTGAAGTACAAAAATTTTCGCCTGATGAGCTGTTTATATCAGTCATTCGTCAAATTTCTGTAGACAATTTTTAACAACTTTTTTTCAAAGTTGAGTGCAACGATGAATTTTCCAGAATTATCATGTCTTTACCCCTTCACTTTTAACAATATTTACGATTTCTGATAAATTATCCTGCGTTGAGTCTTCATTTTTTCATATTTGTGACATTTTCAAAATATTATCTATGTGTTTTAATATTTTTCTCCGTATCAAAAAGTTGTTAATTTTCTCCAGGTCCCTAAAACTTCATAACTATCTCAGGATAATTATCTGTTCCCATCCCTCAGATACTTTTAAACATTGAGAGTAACTTTCCCCAGATCCCAAAAGCTTGCTAACTGTCCAAAGATCATTATCTAGATATTTAAAAATCTTGCGATGAAAAATTCCTGAGCTCCAAGACTTCCCAAGTTCTTGGGATTCGATGATAATTATCTCAAAATAATTATCTAGATATTTTCAAACTTTGAGAGTAATTGTCTCCATATTCTTCTCGAGAATTATTTCAAAATAATTATCAACATACCCTTTTAGAGACCAACGTCTAGAATCTCTCAAACTTTGAGTGCAAATTCATCGTAATTAAGTTCTTGCCTCAGAAGTCCTGAGAGTAAAAACTCGATATCGACAACATGAACTTTCACATTTTTCACTTTTGAGATCATTTTCTTGACCTTTGGGAGGTCCTCGGGACAGCTGACGATGACGGAGTCATTGGGCCAGACGGTAGGGGCCCTGACGAGCGACTTGCCCCCCGCCGTCTGGATCATAGTCTTAAGATCAGCGATACTGGGGCCTGAGAGTTTTGATGTGAGGACAATGGTCCTCCCCTCGAGTAGTTTTTTCTCTCTAGCTCGAGCAAGAGACCTTTCCAGATTGAATTTAAACTTGGCCTCGGAGGCTGGATCCTGCAGGATATACCTGCTGGGGTCTAGGAATTTTTTCGAAGCGATTGACGACTGGAGCCAGGTGATGGAGACAATGGGGATGCCCCTAGAGATGGCACAGAAGAACTTGAAGGTCCTCCGGACCTTATCCGTGACAAGGATTGTTGCCTTGTGAGGATCATCTGTAACGGTTCCACCTGAAAAATTAGAGTAGCGGGTCGTTTTTGTTTAAACTTCTCGAGGAATATTTTGGATAGAAAATGCCCTCATTTACAAAAATATTTCCTGACCGGATTAATCATCTTCAATGCACAAATTGATTATGAATTATTCCGTGCGAATGAAAAAGATGAAAGAAAATGGCGTCTCAACTTACCTAACCCTTCAACCGAGTCCCTGTCCACATACTCCTGGATCCCAGTGAACAGCACGAGCTGGGGCTTATGTTCCTCCAGAAGACTTCTGGACCTCACAGCTCTGGAAGGTGAACTCACGTCCTCCATCTTCCTTTTCCTCTCCTCAACCTTGCCCTTCTTCTCTCTAACAGTTTCCTCGAGCCTCTCCTGCGTCCTCTCATGAGCATCCTCACTCCCCCGGAGAAGCATCCTCACCTCTTGGGGCGGCAGTTCAGGAGTGGACTCCTGAGATTCGTCTACCCTCATCCTCTTGCTCCGCGTCCCCTCGTCCTCCTCGTTCTTCCTCCTCCGTCCCCTCTTCTTCTCCTCCTTTCCAACGTTCACCCCCTGAGGTATTTCCTCCGCTTTCTTCCTGCCTCTTCCCCTAGAAGAAGTAGACGACGAACAAGTCTTCAATTCATCCTCTAATTTTTTCCCTTTCTCTTCAACTCTCTTCGCCTTCTCTTCACTGATTTTCGATTTCTCCGCATTCTTCTCGAGCACTTCCTCAACTTCATCAGTCTGGACCTTTTCCAAGGTCTTCCCCGCGGTCCTCCCCTCGTTTTTTCGTCCACCAGGTCGTTCCCTCAACGACCTCTCATCGTCCTCCCTCTTCGGTTCTTTCTTCACTTCCTTCTTCTCCATTTTCTCCGGTATCTTCGAAATCCTCGCCACCCCAAGCCCTTTCCTTCCCCTTCCAGGACTCCTCCCAGCCCCCGGGGACGTCAGAAATTTATCAGCCATCTTATTAATCTTCTGAAAGTCATCCTCATCCTCCGAGGACTCATCCTTAATCTCAGCAATTTTTCGCAGAGAAATCTTGGGAATCCTCTCAACTCTCGACGTTCCCGTCTTCACGAGGCCCTTCTCCGAGGTCTGCGACGTAGAATTTACTTCTGAAATTCCCCAGATCGAAGTACTAGGCCCAGCCTCAGAGTTTTTCCCAGTTTCCCTCCTTGAGGATGACCTAGGGGTCATCTTCTTCTGAAGATCCGCTTCAGACCCTTCAGAAGCCTTCGCATTGCCCTTTCCCAGAAGCCTGGAAGATTTCCTGGGAGTGGATGCCCCAGAGTCATTTGTCTCCACAGCTATTCCCTTGTCAAATCCTGAGATAGATTCTTCCTCCGAGGACATGCTCTCCATGACATTCTTCGCACGTTTCCGGCCCTTCCAAGTCCGCAAATGATTATCTTGAGAGTCAACGTCATCTGCAGGAACAGCTACTGCTGATTTTTCCTCAATTTCTTTCACCTTTGGTTGATTTTTTCCCGTTTTCGAGCGAGTTCTGGTGATTTTTTTAGGGCTCTCGTCGGGTTCCTGAACTCTCGGGGATGCTGGGGTTGGCTGCGAGGACTTCAAGACATCCACCACCTCCTGGGTCATCGCAAATCCCCCAGGATCGATACCTCTGTCCTCACCCCCTCCAAACATACTGTCCAAGTCTCTGGATATCGAGTCATCCAGTGATTCATTGGGTTTTGGGTGACTCTGGAGATTATTCTGGGAGGATTTGTCGTTGGTAATGCTCCTAGAGTCACTAAATGCACTGTCTTTACTTTCAGCTCCTCTTCTGGATCTCAGAGACAAGTTGAATCTTCGTTTTGTGGCTGGGGTAGCGCCGAAGGGCGTCGACGTGGTCATTTTTGGGACATCGGGATTCGGAGGGGTCCTCTGGGGGGTGGGGAGCCTAGACGAAACTGGAGAATTTTTCAGGATGACTGCCGGATCGTCAACCTCTTCCCGAGGAGTGAGGTCCCTTTTTTCGGGGATTTTTTTCGAGGGTCTGGAAGTGTTCTGGATCTTTTGGGTAGTTTTCTTGGAATTTTTTGAGATTTCTGGGGGATTTCTAGGGGCCTTCGAGGATCTAGGGGAGTCTGAATTCATTTCGATAGTGTCGCGATCTTCAGAGTCTGACGAAGGAATTTCGGCGATTTTTTTACCAGTGGTTTTTGAATTTCTAGGGGATGGGAGGTGTCTCGTGGATCTCTGAGGATTTTTCGAGGTTTCTGGGAGATTTCTAGGGGCCCTCGAGGATTTCGTAGCGTGCGATTTGTCTAGGGGTTTGTCGAGGTCACCAGAGGCAGGAATGTCGGTGATTTTTTTGAGATTTCTAGGGGGTTTACGAGATTTTGGGGAATTTTGCGAGGTTGTGGGAGAATTTCTAGGGTTTTTCCGGGATTTTGGAATTTTAGAAATTCGACTATCATCTTCGCTATTGTCCTCAAGTTCTTCAGAATCTGACGATGGAATGACAGCGAATTTTCGAGATGTGATTTTGGAAGAATTCTGGGGCATTTTCAAGGATTTTTGGTGATTTCTAGTGGTTCTCATTGATTTCGTGACCTTGGAGGAGGAATTCTTCTTAGAAACATTTTCAAGCTCTTCCGAGTCAGACGAAGGGACTGCGCTGATTTTTTTAGGGGCGATTTTGGAAATTGTAGGGGTGACATTTCCAGTTCTACCTAAATTTTCTTGTTTCTTTCGGAGATCGTTTTGACGCTTCATACCTTCAACATCGATGACCTGACAAGTATCACTGTCATCAAGAAACCTCATCCTCTTTGAATTATCCGCATCATCCTCATGAAGTCGTCTCTTTTTTGTTGAGGAATCATCATTGAAGTACGGGGTTGGAATTTTCTTGGGATCGATGATCTGAGTTGGCGCCAAATCATCATCAAAATCCATAACCACTGGTTCTGTTCTGGATGACGGCCCTGGAAGATTGATTTTCTGAGTTGGCTCGAGGTCTCCATCATCATTCTGAGCTCGATGATCTGGTGGCACTGAGATGAGCTGGGTTGGCTCGGTATCATCGAAATCGATAATTGGCCGAGATTTCAGGGAGTCCATATCGATTTTCTGAGTTGGCATCAAGTCTTCATCTTCATCAGCCTGGTGATGATCTTCCTGATGCCGTGATGATGGGGGAATGACCTGCGTTGGCTCCATATCATCGACATCAAGATCTCGATTTTTCTGGTGATTTTGGATATCGATTTTCTGAGTTGGCATCGAGTCCTCGTCACTATCCTCCTGTTGATGATTTTGATGACGATTGCCAGGGCCTGATGATGATTTCAGATTATTTGTACTGACTTTCTGAGGGACTTTCGACGGCTTGGGCTGGATTATCAGCTGAGTTGGAGCTGAATAAGGATCATCCTCGTAATCGCAGTCGCCATTCTCTGAATTTTTTGATGATTGAAACATCTTGAGGACATCTGGAGGAAGATCGGAGGTGTCCAAACCCCCATCGTTTTGAACACTTGTCGATGTATCTGATGATTTCCTTACTGATTTAGAATTTTCTGAATCAGTTTTCGATGATTTTGAGGGCTTCGAGAGCGGCCCGTAATCTGTATCACTCCCAGAACTTTCGGTGACCCGATGATGTTTTGCAGGAATTACAGTAATGGCGGCTGAGTGTCCGTTGATGATTTTTGATGATTTGGGATGATTTTCTGGGGGACATTTCGATGATTTTGCAGATATTCTGGAGGTCCTTGACGATTCTTTGCGGTCAACCTCGCTCTCCGATGACTCTGAAGATATCGAAATTGTTTTGCTGAGCGTCTGAGGCAGCCTTGATGATCTTGATGAGGAAGACCCTACTGTGATAACTGAGGAAGTTCTCAATGATTTCTCTGGAGTTTCTTCGTCCTCTTCACTGTCGGAAATGATATAAGAGGCTTTGGGAAGTTTCGTCGCTGCTGATTTCGATGATTTTAAACTCGTATGATTTTTCGATGATTTTGAAGCGACCGGATCTCCCTCGAAGTCGGTGTCTGTTCCTGAAGCTGCAGAAATCACTTTTTGATGCTCAGTCGTTGATTTTGATGATTTTGAATCTTTCAGGTCAGCTTTTGATGACTTTGAGGTGATTTTTGGGATGACTTTATGATCATCGAAATCTATATCATCTTCGGAAGCTGCAGGCAATGATTTTGATAACTTGCGATTGTTTTTCAATGACTTTGATGATTTGAAATTATTTTTTGAACCTTTCAAAGTACTCAAATCTTCATAATCTGTGTCATCATCAGAAGCCACAGCAGCCGATTTTGATGATTTGAAATTATTTTTCGATGACTTACAATTTTTTGAACCATTCTTCGATGACTTCGAAGTAATATTGGCATTTTCGTAAGCAGTCGTATCATCAGAATCCTCAATGATAACGTGTTTCCTCGAAAAACCTTCTTTCGACAATGTGGAATCATTCCCCGATGATTTAGAACTCTCAAAATCATTCTTCGATGATTGACCATTCAATTTACCGTCACGCTTGTCTTCAAGCTCCTCGAAATCAGTATCACATTCGGAAGAATCAACTCGAATTTTCTTGGCTGATGCTGATGATTTGACCATTCCATCATCTTTCGATGATTTGGCATTCTGAAAATTATTTTTCGATGACCTCATCAACTCATCTTCAAAATCAGTCTCCCCATCGGAATCATTACCAGCCTTATCACCTGATCTCAATGATTTCCGATGATCCGTTGATGATTCTCGATTGTTTTCCGAACGACCGATGTCTTCAGAAAAGCTTTTTCCCAATTTTTTAACTGTAACCTGCCCCGAACTTTCGCCAACGTCATTATCACGATTATCATCGCTGTCAGAATCGCTGACGATTCCATTCTTCTTGAATCTCCCCCTGTTGCCATTTTTTTCCCTCGATTTATCATCATCATTACTACCCATGGCCCGATGATTCCGATCATCATTACCAAGACCACTTCCTTCCCCTCCAACATTGGTCGCTTCCACCCGACGACGTTTACCTATTAAACTCGAGTCATTATGCATACAGTCGTCAGAATCATCAATGATAATATTACCAGGAAGTTTCATAAGATCTGGAGACGAGCTCGGCGCCCTGGAGACTCCAGCCTTCTGGTTCTGCTCTCTAAGAGCGTCGGCATATTCGACATTAGTCTGAGTGGGAAGATCATAAATCTCAGAAAGATCATCATCATTATCATCATCATCATCATCATCATCATCATCATGAGATCTGTGTCCCCTCTCTCCCCCAAAAATATCGCTCTTCAACTTCTTGAGATCCTCTTCATACTGGGAAAGCCGTTTTCCCTTCTTTTTTCCTGGATCAGATGTCCCCCGGACCTCTAACCCCTGAAGATCATCAGCATCAACTGGTTGAGTCTGAAGATCATGAAGCAGACCTTCAGCCGCCTGGGTCTCAAGGTCTTCAATGCTTGCATTCTCAGGGAGACCCCTCGATGATCCAGGATTGGAAGATTTGTTCTCTTGAAAGGCGACTTTACTTTCGGAATTTATCTTGGCGTCAGAATGATGATTCGAGTCATCGTCAGCACTTGTCTTTCTGAGGTCATTCGCCCCGGAGGTTTTTTTGGATTCCCTAAGAGTCGCCCCAGCACCTTCTTTATCGTCTTCAGAATGAGATGTCTGAATGTCTTCTTCATCGATAGCTTTAGTGCCCCTCGCGCCGATGACGTAAGTATATCTGTTCTCACCTTTTCCAGGAGCTCCGATGCTTCCAGAACCCCCAGGAACATCCGCCAGATCTTCGGCATGATCAGGACTGAACTTCTGGGTCTCGAGATCGTGAATTCCAATTTTTCCTCCAGGAGAAGTCTCGCTCGAACATTCTTTCGATCCTCCAGGAGCACCCCCAACACCTTTTGCATCGTCTCCGGAGGGGAACACCTGAGTGTCAAGTTCCTCGAGGTCGCTGACATTTTTCGATGATCCGGAAAGATTTTCTGATGTCTGAAGCTTCACAATATTACTCGTAACTTGTGTCTCCATGTTCTGGATGCTCACCAGGTTATCCGAATCTTCAGGAACCTCCAGAGCGCTTTTCCCTGCTTGGCTGTTCATGCCCTGAATTTCGTCATTGGTACTGACATTCTTCAGGGTGGAACATTGAGTTTCGAGGTCCTCGAGGTCATCTCCAGTGTTCATCTGTGTCTCCAGATTCTGGAGTTCTTCTTCAGATCCTGGGATTAGGGGTTTCATAATGGGGATTCGCCTCTTCTGGATGGGGACCGCAGGACGACGGAAGCTCTCGTCGCCCTGCGGCCTCGGAGTGGCTTCAATAATTGATATCTCCTGGGAATCATCCGGCCTCAAGCGCAAACCGGGCTCGGGGGTTTCTGGGGCCAGGACCGATTCATTCTCGGGCCTCTTCAGGAGAAATCTACACTCGACTACCCCGAATTTCAGGGTGGCGCCGTCTTGGAGTTCGTAGAACCTCGAGGGAAGTAAAACTGCCTGAAAATTGTGGATATTTGGGTTACTAGTACCCCATTACGGGTCTCAAAAAAGGGATTTTTGGTTACAGTCGAATAAGAAATAGTATATTTTTGACCTAGGCAGAAAAACTAGACAAGTCGCCCTGACATGCAAAATTACGGCGGGAGCCGAAGGCGGGGGTTGTAAGGATGTGGAGAATGCTCGTCGGATTCTCTTCCCGAGGTTTGAATACGATTTTCCTGCTAAAATCGACGAAACTGAACATTCTAACCTCACTTCGCTCGGTTAGAAACGCCGACTTTCGGCCCATGTAGGCAGAAAATTGTATTTTATGATATCACAGTGATAAATGATTTATTTTATTGATCCAATAACACAGAAATGTATACCAGAAAAAACGAAACATTTTTAATCAATCAAACCAATCCTAAAAAACTAATTTTTCATGCCGTCATCAAAATAGTATATTTCGTAACAAGTGAAAAAAAATGGTTTTTGGCGAGTGGGAGGTTTATAGCACGAGTCGAAGGGGAGTGATATAATCCCACGAGTCAAAAACCACTTTTTTCACGTGTTACGAACAATAGTTTTCATTTCAATGTGTCGAAAAAGCACTTTTTAGTCACTCGACGCGGAGCGGAGAGTGACTGAAAAGTTACTTTTCCGACACAGCGTGATGAAAATATAATTTTTTTCTGTATGTCTCTATGAAGCCGCCGATTGGAAGAAAATGATTAGGAAAATCTACCAATAAATTAAAAAGAAAAGATAATCCATTCTGCCCCGTCAGGTCTCGAGTTATCATTTGTTCCCCCCACATTTCTAGAGTGAACGGAGATAAAAGGGTTTCCAGGATTTTCCATTAGGAATGACGCCCGAAATTGTAAAACCTCAACAAAAATATTCTTCCCACCCAAAAAAAACCAAACAAATCCAAAAATAATTGCTTGGTAATGGATAGACTATTAAAAAAAAACTTATAATTTACTCACATCATTCAGTCGAGTTTTGTTGGACGACTGGAGATCCGAGATGAAGACATTTTTTCCATTCGCCTCGATCTCTGCATGAATTTTCGATACAGTCTATAAATAAAATCGATCGTAAGTAATTGTACACAAAATATTTATGATAACAAACATTTACTAATCAGTGCAATATATGAAGGGTCAAAAGTGTTTGCGATAGCGGTTGAATATTCTGGACGAGCGGGGGTCATGTCACGCGACCGATTACTGTATCCGTACGATAAAAAACTGCTAAATAAAAGTAATTACGTAAAAATTCAATAATCATATTTTTACATAATTTTAATCGTCTTCGATTCTGATTACTCTATTATCACGGTACATGGGTCCAGATGGGGGAGTGAATAGTATAAATGACGGGAGAAATTTGTCGTAAGGTATGAGTCGTACTAAACAAGTGCAACAATGAGGTTGCTGGTGTTGCTGTGCTTGGTGCCGTTGGCCCTAGCCACCCTCGACAAGGACAAGAGCCCCGATGGACCCAGAATGGTGACACCGCTGGGTGGAGTCCGAGGCTTCTACAAGTACTCGCAGAATGGGAGAAAATTCATGGCTTTCGAGGGAATTCCGTACGCTCAGCCACCAGTTGGAGAACTCCGATTCAGGGTAATTATCGGAAGGGCCTGGGTTCGGGTCCCGATCTGGACTATCCATTTTTTCAATAAAAATTTCTTGTAAATTTTACATTGAGAATTATCCTGGAACCTATTCAACCTACTCACAATCCAATCCAATAATATCCACTGGCGTCACGAGAATGTGAAACGCTCTTCGATGTACCCCCTACCTAAGACCTAGATAGATTAGTACTACCTAATTTTCCAGAAGATGAATAAATAGAAAGTTGAGAATACTCTCAATGGATAGTCCCAAAAATTTGCGATTCCAAACACTCGTCACATGCCTTGCTACCTCCTTCAGCTACTGAGATATGGAAGAAATGAATTCCAAGGACAAGGGGGCGTGGCCAAAATGCATTTCAAGGTCAAGTGATTTTTTGCCGGATAAGGACGTTCGACCAGTGTTTTCGATCGGAAATTTCCCTGGCTATCGACTGGGAGTATCCTTACGCTTCCACCTGGTGATCTTCGATTTCAAAAATGAAGTTAAGCGTCTCTGAGTGATTCCCAAATTTTTGTGATTTTTCTGAGGACTCTAATGTTAAATTAATTCAACATGTTAAATTTATGTTATTGTTAAATCAGTTGAACATTAACAGTTCTAAAAAAATTACAAAAATTAAACTAATTCAATTGAACATTAGGATCCTTAAGGTGCCTCGTGTCCATGAAACAATTCCCACGAACGTCGTGAAAAAAAAGTAGTTCATCACTGATTTTTGCTTGTTTTCTAGGCGCCCCAAAAGTTGGCCCCCTGGACCGGTGATATCGTGGCCCTGAAGACCGGTGCCCCTTGTCTCCAGTACCAGCACACTCCCCTCAACCAAAAAGAGAGGATTGTCGGCTCCGAGGACTGTCTCTACCTGAATATCTACAAACCCCTGACCGAGAAGAGCAAACCCCTCCCCGTCATAGTTTGGATCCACGGTGGCGCCTTCCAATGGCACATGGAGGCCCGCGACGGTGAATTCACCAAGCCCGATTACATAATGGATCGCGATGTAATTCTGGTGACGTTCAGCTACCGTGTTGGACCCCTGGGTTTCCTGTCAACCGGTGACGACCTGATCTCCGGTAACATGGGTCTGAAGGATCAGAATATGGCGATTCACTGGGTCAAGGAGAACATCAAGGGATTTGGTGGTGATCCCGATGAGATCACTCTCTTCGGTTTGAGCGCTGGTGGTGTCTCGGTTCACTATCAGTACCTGACGCCCCTTACCAAGCCTGGTCTATTCAAACGTAAGTTTATTTATTGGGAATGCCGGGGTTTAAATAATCTTCAAATCGTGTCGCCAGCATTGCGCCAGCATTGAACCAACATTGTGCCGACATTGAACCAACATTTCGCCAACATTGCTCCGAATTATGATTTTAAAAATGCAATCAGCGGATCCGTTCGGAAGTAAATCCATGGACGAAAACGAGTCCCAGTAAAAAAATAAAAATAAGCAAAGAGCCTGTAATTTTTTGACAGGTGGACTCTCATTCAGCGGTAACGCACTGAACCCCTGGGCCATCACCGAGGCCGCTCCGGAGAAGGCCAAGAAGCTCGCCAGCATCGTCGGCTGCTCAACGTCCAACACCGCTGAAATGGTCAAGTGTCTGAAGACCCGCCCAGCGCGACAGATCGCACGTGCCGACATGGACTTCATGGTAAGTTCCCGGTCGTCTCCCAGCAGAGTTAAAACGTCAAAGTCAAATTGTCAATCCCCCAGGTGTTCGAGTTCAACCCGATGACGCCGTTCGGACCAGTCGTCGAGAAGACAACAGCTGAATCTCCGTTCATCACCAAAATTCCCCACGAGATAATCATGAAGGGAGAGGCCCTGGACGTACCCTGGATCACTGGTGTTGTACCCGAGGAGGGTCTTTACCCAGGCGCCGACTTCTGCGCCAATCCAGTCCTCCTCAGGGAGTTGGACGCCAGGTGGGACGAGCTCGCCCCCCACATCCTCGACTTCAACTACACAATTCCTCTCAACAAGCAGATGGACGTTGCCAGGAAACTGAGGAAGCATTACATTGGAGATGGACCCATTGACAAGAGGACAGCCATGAGCCTCGTCCACATGGTTGGAGACCGTCTGTATGTCATGGGTGGCGTCAAGGCTATCAAACTCATGGCGAAGTACAACAAGAGCCCCATGAGGTACTACTACTTCACCTACCACGGCGCAGACAGTCTGTCCTACGCGATGACGATGACTAATGAGGACTGGGGTGAGTGGCTCCAAGAGCGAGGGAGGTTTGCGAGGGTTCGGAGAGTATCGAGGGTGGGCTCAGTGGAAAACCCGGGAAATTTCAGATGGAAAACACTGGTTGCACGCCCTTCTAACTCTTCTAGTTCTCGTGTTGCTGGAAACTTAGAAAGTCACTAGAATGTGGAAAAGTAACTAGACAGAGGAAGAAACTAGAATACAGAAAAAAAACGACGAACTTAGCAGAAAAAAACAACAACTCTGAAGGAGGTTCTAGGCAAATGGAAAATAACTAGAAACCGGAAAAAAATACTAGAACGTGGGAAATCACCAGAAATGGCGGGACAATACAAACAAATTTGGTTAAAACATTTCTCAAACTATTTTTACAATTTATTTTTATTAATTTTTTGTATCGCGGGTGTTTCTGGGGATAAAAGGGCCTAAGACCGGTCTTTAAAATCAGAAATTTCTCTGCTTTTTCACTGAGAAAAGACTCAATGAGTCACTTCTGTCGGATTTCAAAATTTGTGGAGAAGTTTTATTAATTTAATGTTTTTTCATGTTTTTCAGGTGTTGCTCATGGTGACGACCCCTACTACGTAGTGGGATCGCCCTTCATGAACCCCACGACCACTGAGGAGGATCGTGCCATGCAGAGGGAACTCCTGGACATGTGGACGACTTACGCGATCAAGGGGTGAGTACGATAAACGATCTGCGAATTTAGACAAAATCCCCATCACAAAAAGCAGACTTTTCTGATTGATTTTTTTGCGATCGTGAACAGAAAACCTGAGGTACCAGTGGACTGGACCACAGTGGACCCAGGCAAGGAGGAACTGGTGTACCTCCACATCAAGGGACCTGGCATGTACGAGATGGACTCCGACAAGAACTTTGGACAGATCAAGCTCTGGGAGAGCATCGACTTCGACGAGGGCAAAGTCGGGGGCAGAAGAGTCGAGTTGTAAATCCGCAATTGATTATTATTAGTAATCTCATTGCACTCGATCAACGATTGCTATTTTAGTTTTAATGATATAATTATGATGGAATAAAATTTGCGAAGAAAATTTTTGTGAATACATTTTTTTTTGTTTCTCGAATATTTATCTCTAACGAGTGGTTTTAGGATAAAATGTCAGTTAACATTTTTTGTAGAGTTAACATTTCTCAACGTTTCAACGACTTTTTTTTGGACACTTACATCTAAACCCATTTTTTCACAAGATAAAAGAAAGTTATAGTTGAAAAATGAATTTTGTAAAAGACAATATCTGGACAATTTAGTTTCTATTAATAAAAAATCTCACTTACGGAATCCTCGAGGCATATTTCACAAGCTGGATGTCTTCCAATCTTCGTCAAGCCCCTCAGAACGGGGTATTTAGTATTTCCAATCTCCAAGTTCCCGACCTGCACAAAACCAAAGATTTAACCTCCAAAAATGATTGTCCTCCCTTGAATGACGACTCTAAAAATCCTCAAAAGTCTTGGTTATAACCTGGGCCTTGTCATCGGGGCTGCTGTACCCCGATGACGTAGAGTTCTCATCATCCTCGATGACCTGTGTGCACTGGAAGTCCATTTTGCCCCCTTTATCTCATTCTAATCGACGAGAGTTTACTTTATTCCGTCGATCTGCGCCGTTTTTCCGAACAAATCTGACACGTAACCTTTCAACCTTGGTCGTCCTGAACTTCCCTGGACTCCCTGTAGCCCGAGGAATTGGGAAAAATACGTTCAAAGTCCTCCAATAATGCCCACAATGTCAGAACGATTCTATTTTTGGATAATCGAATATTATTAGACAACTTTTTGCAGATCTTTCGAGCTTTCGTTGATCAACCGAGACTCTGTTTATTTGTCAACAAAAAATGGCGTCGGCAGCTGTGAAAAGGCGGGAAAAGTGATGGCGCTGGTCTCGCCGCAGGCTTCAGGGCAGTAACATCGACAATTAGGATTTCAATGTTTTTTTTTCGTTTTTGTTCAATTATGGCAGAATTTTACAATTGTTTTCCTCAATTTTGATTTTTTGGTCTTCTTTCGTAGACACTTTTTGAAGGTAAATTTATAATTATATAAATATATAATACAATTGTTTGAATTATTGAACTGGAAAATAATGCTCCGATTAATGGGCTAATGTGTTACAAAAATTGTCTCATTGTCATTTTTAATAATAATATTCAGAAAACAATTACTCCATAAATTTACAATTTATTATATGGTAATCACGGGGTTTATTAATCTATGACTTTTCTCCAGTAAACTTTACAGCTATTTTTAATCTGACAGCCGTTCTGAAGGCATTGCTGAGCTCCTGTTCAGCAGTCAGAGCCACGGTCTTCACTCGGGACCCCTTGGGCCCCAAGACTAGTTTGGAAATTCTGTCTGTGGGACACTCGACGTTGACCACAGCTGACATACTGTCGTCGGGTAGAACTCCCAGATGCTCCGTCTCGATCTTCAGGAGGTAGGGGAGTTCGTCGGGCAGCGTATCCATGAATTTAGCTCTCACAGTTCTCTCCACTATTTTCTCTACCGGCTCGTCTGTTATCTGGTTGGGACTGAAGTCCCAGTCTCGGTTTTTAGCCGAGTCCAGGAGATATGCCTGCAAAAAAATGAGATTTTTTACATTTTCACTGACAATTATTAAATGCTTTAATTTTAATGAATAATTTAATACTTTTCCCCGTTAATCCCCGACGAATCAACAAAATTGAATGATCAGAGTCAATTACATTTATTTGATTATTATTTTTTAAAGGTTCGATTACTCGTTTTGGATATTGAGATTGAAATGAACAACTGAAAATTCATAAATGTTATTATAATCCACTCTAAACTGACAGCGAAAATTAGTTTTATCAAGACAATTTGAGTTAACAATTGAGTTGATAAATTTTCTTTGGAGGAAATATAACGAGTCTAGAGTTGAAGTGCCCCTTATTTGTCGCAAGAATAACATTATTTCATTCCTCCTCTAACTAAATGTTGGTTGTGCTCAGAAATTCTTCAGTTTACCCAGATATCGGTATGATTTTTATAACTGAATGCGATCTTATATCAATCACCACAATCATCATTTGTTGAATGTAACTTATAATTGAATTGAGCATTTTACATGTTGAATCAAGAAGAATATCGTTACGCGGAAGAAACTGTGAGATTGTAATAAGTGGTCGTCAAGTTATGAGGACATTTCTGGCTTCCGGATGGATGCCGCGTTTGATTTCAGCATTGCGCCGACGTTTCGCAAACATTGCAGTTTGCATCTTCAGGGCTATAAGCTCCGATTCTGAGTCGGGGGGTAGTCCTTATATACCCTTCCCCCCCCCCCGGAGGGCAAGGGTAAGGGGGGGGGGGGGGAACAGCCAATCATAGCTTTTAATTGACCAGCTGATGAATTAAAAGCTATGATTGGCTGCTATGATTGACCAGCTGATCAATTAAAAGCCATGATTGGCTGCTCCCCCTCCCCCCTTACACTTGCTCTCCGGGGGAGGGGGAAGGGTATATAAGGACTACCCCCGTACACTGAAGCTCAGAATCGGAGCTTATAGCCCTGAAGATGCAAACTGCAATGTTTGCGACGAAACGTCGGCGCAATGCTGAAATCAAACGCGGCATCCATCCGAAAGCCAAAAATGCCATTAATCATGGCCGGGAAAGCCTCAAATCTGAGAAGTTATGAGGAGTTTACAATTCGTACATTGGGAAACAATCGAATGAATTTATACTGATAGATTTACAAATTATATAGCAGCTCTACAGAAATTGAAATATCATAAATTACGTTTAATATGGAATACAGAAAGTTCAATTTAAAAACCAATTTCATCCAGAAGAACAACATTAAATTCCTCCATCGCTGCAATCTCCTCCTCGGCTCTAATTTTTGATCGATTGCTGAAAGTGGAAATTTTCTGCAGAAGAGATTATATCAGGTTATAAATACAGAACTTTTTGATTATTCTGGGGAATAGAACTGCTTTGATAGCAAGAACTATTTTATTTGATCCAAGTAGATGTAGCTCCCAGGAGAATTTTATTCAGTTGAAATCCCTAAAGCCACATAGTACTCACTCCAAGAACATCAAATCTCGAAAAAACCAATTATTTCCTGTCAACATAACTTACCCAAAAATTGCCTGAGGGAAAAAATCAATTGCCTCAGTGAATATTTTATTTTCCAAGCCTGACAGAAACTCCAGAATAATCGAGAGAGTTTAGAAAAAAACTTACCCTCAGATCGTCAATTCCGTCGTTCTTGAGTGCAGAAATCATGAAAATATCTGAAAAATTGGGCCAGTTCTTCTCGCTCGTGAGAATGTCGACGAGCTTCAGCAGTTCCTTCTTCTGCCTGACCCTGTCGACCTTATTGAGGATGAGAAGGGAGGGAACGCCAGGGTTTGTCCGTTTGAGGGCCTCGATGACCCGTTCATCGATCTTGTGTCTTCTGAAGGGGTGCGAGGCGTCCTGGACGACTCCCACAATGTCCGCCCTCATCAGGGACGTCTCAATGTCCAACTTGAAGCTCGGCTCGAGCTTGAATTTCTTGAAGTCCCGGTTGGTCACGAGTCCTGGGGTGTCGATGAAGATCAATTGGGTATTCTCCTCCGAGTAGACGACATTCGTCTTCGACCTCGTCGTGTGGACTTTCCCAGACATTGCACATATCTGACGAGAAAAAGAAAGGATTCAGTAGCGAAGTAGTTAATAATAATCTCTCAGTATCTGCACACGAAAGAAATTGTTTATTAAGTTCTGGCAAACCTATTGGTACTCATTTTTTTGTCAATAATTTTCTTTAACACGTGAAATTGACACTTCCAGAAAATTATGCCAGAGGAATGTCTGGACAAGTGATTATTTCCACTCAATGACAATCTGATGATAATCTAGGAAGAAATTACCTGTCTCCCTGCAAGCTGATTGACGAGAGTGCTCTTCCCAGCATTCGGCAGACCGAGAATGGCAACCCTCAGTGATTTATCCTCATCCCTTCTCAGTCTCACAACATCGAACGACTTGTCCACGACATAATCGTCATCCTGGGCGCCCGCTGTCCACTGAGAACTCTCATTCTCCACTCCGTGCTCCAAATTAACCGAATAAAATCTCACAAGGAGCCTCTCCACCCTCTGCACTCGTCTCCACATTGTCACCAGCATCACTCACTGAGTTATAATATTCTTCCCCAATTCACCAAAACATTCACTCAATCAGAAAACAAGAACACCACATTACTGCCGGAGCGAAAGGTTACGTTTGCATTTAACAATATTTCTCGATTGTTCCCAAAAAGTCAGGGAACTCTGGCGACAATTGCCAATTGTTTAGGCCAATTGTGGGCGATTTTTCTACTGCCAACTTTTGTTTCACGAGTTTTCGATGATTTTGGAGATGTTGGAGACTCGAGACACCATGAGAGGCTCTTAGTTGTGCAAATGATACCGCGGGGAGGGGGGCAATTCATTCTCGACAATCGGACCATGCGCTGATATGGAAGATCTCTGGCGCCGGTGAGAGAGGAGCCAATGCAGCTGTTGGTACAGGAAGCAAATCGATGGGCACCAGTTGATACAAAGAGGCTAGACCAAGTAGAGGCTTAGTTCTCAGGGTTTGGGTGACCCCCAAGAAGTGTAGGTCGCACCCTCCCAGGGCGGTATTGGCCACGGCCGGAAAAACGGTGTGTCAGAGTCGAACTGTACACATCGTCTTGAACACATGTTTTATCCAGGAGAGGGAAGCACTCTGCGTCGAACTACACAGACGGCAACCTGCGCAGAAGTTTTGTCCACATTCAGTTGGGCGCATGAGAGATGTCCACATCGGAGAAGTACACGTGCTCCATCACCACACAAATAAAATACCCTACAAATTCTACACAGTTGGTTTTTACACAAGCATTAAGTACATTAAAAATTATGGTACACATAGAATTG
>JAPYZM010001009.1:0-24216 GCA_030522845.1 Psyttalia concolor
CTTGAACGCCAATGCTGTTCCAACCTTAAACCAAGGCTTGATTATATATTGACGCCCCATGCTTGAATCAATATACGATTCAACAATGGAAAGAAGCTTCATTCAAGTTTGGGTTATCCAGCCTAGATATCAACTCTTATGCCAGCCATATTCCAATCGTCAGGCTTGACTTTTCCTACCTGGGAAACGAACAGCCACTCAATACAGCCACTCTCAATATACTTAGAACCTCCTCATTCCTTGTCTTCTTTTTCATTTCTCAGAATAAATATAACGAGAATATTCCCACGGCGGTATATTTTCATATCCAGAAAACGAATTGCCGTAACTCTGGCAAGTGCATTTGCCTAGGTAGCGCGGATTTACATTTATATTTTAGAAGGATGAAGGATAATATCGACTACACATGTATCTGTTCTGTATATATTTCGTGCGAACGGTCAGCGTGGTAAAATGGCAAAGGGGTTGAGGGCGGCGGGAGGGACCGAGGGAGGTAGAAGGAAGGGGGAGCAGAAGTGGTCGGGTTGTTTTGAGGTCAGAGGAAGAGAGAATAACGTTTTCCCTACATAGGTATAGGATTTGGTAAACCGGGTGTTGTCGACGAGAGCCACCCTCCACCGTGGGCAATAATATATATGTAAATGTCCCGACTGTTTGGTACATACGTTATACCATTGGAATGTACTGTACCACCCCATAGCCCACCCCACCCAACGAGTCTGCATATTTCCAGTGCAAGAATTTTTTTTTTCATCCTCTCCTTTCGATGGCAAAAAATGAATGAAGTTCAATTAGTGCTTTTTGAGGTTTCTCCAGTTATTCAAACACAAGTACTGATTCAATGTGTACACATTATTTCACAGGGCGTACAATCTCCATCCGCTGAATTGGTTTTTCATTTCTATTTAATTGGATTTTTCTTAATGGAAACATTACTCAACGCCAGATAGTCTCTAACTGTATTAAAGTGCTAGGTTCTTGGGAAATATCCGGATACGAATTGCTTCGATTTGATCGTCCAACGGCAGGAGTTATACCTTTTACCTTTGCGAGTTTAATTTATATCGTTTCGCTAAGTTATTGCTACTAATTAGGTAGTTGAATTGTTGGACGAGTCGGCTTTGGCGGTAGTTGGTGATCGTATTACGTGGAATTTACATGAATTCTGAATTTTAATTTTAGTTTTTGAATTGCAGATTGTTTACGGAATATTCAGTCTCTGAAAATTTACCATCTAATTAATTATGTCTCAAGCTTTTTTGTTAATTTAGAATTTTTTAACGGATTCGGGGATTACATTGTTTGGAGATATTTAATTTTTTTTATCCACACCGAGGGAACGATTTTTGACGATTCTTTGAAGAACAAATAATGAATATTTCCGAAATTAGTATGCATGGAAATTACTTACAGATATTACATCAATTTTGAATGAATCCTGATGTTCAATTGAACTTTTCGAACTGCAGATCGTTTTCGGAATATTCAGCTCCTGAAAATTTACCATAAAATTAATTATATCCCCAGTTTTTGTCCGCATTGAGAACATTTTTAAAAAGTTCATAGATAATATTACTCAGAGATATTAGAATTTTTACATGAATACAGATTAAACGATCTTTGCCGAATCTTTGAAAAAGTTAGGTTACCATGCATTTTTTTTTCTTATTTAGCACAAAACTTATAAGTTCATACAGCTTAGATATAAATATTAATTCTAATTTCACAGTATTCTATAGTTTCGTATGAAACATTCTACCATTATAGTAATTTACATTATGAGATCCCTTTTTGTTTTTTAATAGTCGCGTTTTAGACCTTTACTTTACACGCCTCTAGGAAGTTACTGAATATCTGTAGACACGTTATGTTCAGGTTTTTTAGCACTACATCGCTGATTAACGATGGAGGGATTTGATTTATTCTCATCAAATGGACCATTTTTTCCTCTGCACGTCGTAATTCGGGCAATTCCAAAGGACATGATCGAAGTCTTCATTTGGATATCCGCATTGACATTGAGAGCTATTGACAAAGTTTTTTCGTTTGAGGGACGCTGCAAGGTGGTAATGATTTGCTCGTGCCCTGTTGACCCAAACGATCGTGGATCTAGCAAATGCTAAAGGAGGAATCCAGAGACTCCCTCTTCAACTCTTTCCGAAAGTCGGTGAAGGGAATTTTGGGTTACCATAGATGGAAATTCCTCCTCGCTATTCCATCAAATTCGAATGAATCCGGACTTTTAATTGGCCTTTTTGAATTGCAGATTGTTTTCGGAATAACAACACCCGGCAAAGTCACCATTCAATTAGCCATATCCAGTTATTTTGCGAGTTTGAAAATTTTCTGATGAATTCAGGCGTTTGATACATTTACAGATATTAGCATTTTGCCACAGCACACCCAGGATTTGCATCATGTATTAATGCATAAGCTCAGGTAACCTGTAAGGTTAACAGAAGCTGAGCTTACGAGTGACAGTGACGCTTGGAGAACTGTATCGACCCCTCCCTTATCTGTGCCCTGGATGGCACAAATGGTCCGTGAACCGTGACAGGGCGATCAGGTGGCGGACACTACGTGGCACTGGAGACTAACTGCTGGGACTTTTGGCATGACCCACACCACAAAGCTCTCCCCTTAACCTTCCGACGATCTGGAAATTGTTCGAATTATACACGACGAATGCAAATTAAGTACGCGTCCACACTGCAGAATATTCATTAGTCCATTTCTAGCATAACCCAAGGGCTCGAACTGATTCTGTGTATCTTCGCTTTTGTGAACTTGGTCCAGCAAAAAATTATCATCCCAGCTGAATTATTTTCTGTGCCCCTCCCCGAAAATGCTATGAATTATTGGATTGAGGAGGAAAAGAAAACGAGGAAAGAGTTTCATCGCGTGAATGATTCACGAGCTAGTTTTTTTTTTTTTCACTCTCCTCCTCGCCACAAATGTCTTATGCATGGAGTTACAAGAGTCAGCCATGCATCACAGGATCAGAGAGCCTTCTGGACACTGCTGGCCCACCGAACTCTCACCACAAGTTGTTACACGAAGCGAGTTCATTCTATTCTCCAGAATTTTCACTGACGACATCCAAACCCCGACAGCGTTTCGCGCTCAGACGCGATGTGACTCCTTTGGAAATATCTCTCTCCTTTCAAGTTTTAGACTCAATCGGGAGATGACTCTTCGGTTAATCTAGTCCCAGGACGTGGCCTGGGGCATGTTCATTTATCACAATTTAAGGTTACTCTCTTGTGCCTGGTAGCAATCTTCATTCTAATAACTGGAGACTATCTTTCATACTTCATTTGAGGTCTCATTTCGCATGAGAATTTAATGAACCCATCAATCATTATGAGAGTGTAATACTTTTGCCTCGATGATGGTTTATTTTTTATCTCCTATTCGTAAATCTTGTTTTCGATTAGGATGAACGGGAGAAGGTTTAGCGACTGTGGAATAACTAATGAGAATAGTCTATACAAAATCGCTATTTTCTAAACCATTTTTTTATCGCCTGAATTTTTCTTATCTCCTCGAGGCTCCCGTGAAATTTTGTAATAGAAAATTGGGATTTTTGCAGAAAAATTAATCCAATAATTTGATCCTCCCCCTCAAGTTGTCCATCTCCCCTGGATTAATCTCCGAACTAATCTCCAAAGTTCCCCATTCTCGGGCTATCAAAAACCCACAAATTATCATTATTCATTTGACGTTTTCTCTCACCCCAAGAATTCCGCACGGCAAAAGCATTAATCACCCTAAAAATACAACACATACCCATCGCCGATCGTTTATTTTTCATCAACAATTTCTCAGCATTTTATACCCCACCATGACCGACAGAAAGTTTGTCCGCGATGAAAAAGTACAATGCGAATAATTGCCAGCGCTCTGCATACTGCAGTTGCCAAAAACTGTACAACCGTGTTACCAACGCACACTTTTATCCAACCCCAGACACGTCACACATTGCGGCAAACCGCGTGAAAAGCATCGCACAACAATCCGCTTCCATGAAAACTAGAAGGTAGTAAAACGTTTTCGTTACCCCCCAGAGACTCGGTTATCCGAAAATTTCCTTCTCTTTTTTTCCTCCCCCCGCCTCCTAAACTTTTTAATATGTGCCTTTTTTTTTACAACTTGTGTTTTTTTTTTACATTACGAATCTGGCGCGAGATGGCAAGGAATATGTACAGGCGTAACGTGGGCTATGGAGTGAACCCGTTGATGGTGGCCCAGCGTAAAAGAGCGTTAGGGGGATATGGCAAAAGCTGGTCGTTAAAGCCGACGGCAAACGTTTTTGTCATTACAAGCCCCTGCACCTGCAGTTAGCCCCTCTTCAGTGCAGCGGTCGTGCGCGCGCGTGCATCTCGTTGATAACGAGTGGTGAAAAAAAAAAGAGCGAACGAGAGCGGGCAAAACAAAAGGAAGGGTGGGAGGGTTAAAAAAGAGAGAGAGAGGTGGTAAATTCGAGGCGACGTATTTCGAACGTCAAAGTGCGAGAGCTCCTTTTTTTTCCTTCTCCTTTTGGTTTTATATCGCCTCTCATGCTCACCATCTATAACTGCTTGGTGTAAAAATGCTAGTCCATGTCGACTAAACGCTCACGGTAATTACTGCCTGTAATTTACCAGGAGTTTGCGTTTAATTACCGGGAGTAACCTGCTTGCATCGCTGACTTTGGTCGAGGTCGACACACGCCGGCCCCTCCGCCTCCTTTTTTTTTCCTCCACATTGGTATGGAGAGTTGAAAAAAAAGGGGGGTGAAGTGAGTGGAGATAAAAGTTGTGCGGAACAGAGACACTGGCCTCTACTGCGGGATTGTATATATCGTAGTGTACGCTTTTATCCCCTCGTTGCGTTTACTTTCGTTTAATTTTCCCTCGAGAAATTTTGCACAAGCACAATTTGTTGCTTCTCTTAGTGAGTTTACTGGGTGAGTTTGAAGTACTTGATGATGACACTGATATTGAAAATTGGGGAGTTAACGAGGGAATAACTTTAATCATTATTTAGTGCCTCGTCTGCTGTTGCCTCACCCTCGGGGAGAGGTATTGCATGATTAATTGGTTATTATCGTTAATGTCGTTGTGGATTAATCATCACGTTGGTGTTTGTCATTTTGTGTGATTACAGCAATCAAATACAAAGTTTTGATAAATGCCAGTTTACCATTGAATTTGGACTGTGAAAATCGCACTGGTAATGAGAAGGTATTGTGGTACTACGATGACAAACCTATACTGGAATATCTGAAGGAAAAAAGTCATCCGTCGGTGCTGGTTAATGAACACAATGATACACTCAGCATCACATCTACTGTTAATGCTACGGGAACATATGTTTGCAATGTCAGTGGAGTTGCTAATGCCAGCACAACTTTCAAAATAGTTGGTGAGTTTAATTTATGGGTTCTAATTTCTATGTATGGGAAAGATATGCAAATTCATCCATTATCTTCAGAATATATTGTTTCACGTTTGTGTTTCTTCTCGCTGTACATGCATTCAAAACTTTGACTAAGTTTGCATCAAACTTTACTGAATTATAATCTGATTTTCTTCTTTTACCTCTTGCGTGAGCACTTGCAAATTCCAACTTTTATCGTCAGTATGTAGTACTTTTTTTGGCTTTGAATTGGTAATTGGGATGGTTGATTTGGATGATCTTTGTTCCGTCGTGGAATATAAGCCGTGGGTATCCACGAATCCATAAATTCCCAGTAGGTCCTCTCCCCATCACTCGAATGATCCATTGAAATATTCCTGTCCACTGATAATTAACTCGTTTCCAAACCGCTCAAATATTTTTCCCAGAAGAAAGTTTCCCAGCGCAGATTTGGTGACCAATTGTCTGTCGTTATCCTTCGCTTCCAAAGTTTTCCTTGTTTTGCCTCTCTAAAATCCAAAATTTTAGTGCCTTAATCCTCAATCCCAAACCACCTTTCAGATTTACCTCTCTCCTTACCAATGCTCTGGTCCTTCATTCGGAGCTTTGGGCCTCCTTTTCTCCACTTAACACACATTCTCCACTAGAATGATTGGTAATGTGATCATAACTGGACTCCACATCAAATTGAAATAATTTGAGCTTCCAGACATTAATTTTGCGGTCTTAAATTCAAATATCTACACAAATTAGGTCGGACTCGAAAAGTAAGTGAACAGTTAGGTGGGAGGGAGATGAACACCTTTGAACACCATAGTGCATCTTTTGGGCTTCATTCCAGCCGTGTCACCGTCGCGAACACTGGGTAACGCTAAGTGCTGGAGAGGTTTGACATACCTTTCCGCACGTTAAAGGACTTTATTTGAAATTTTTAAAATTTATATACCTTCAGTAGGGAAGCAGTGGGGAAGGATCCGTAGATCTACCCAAGCATACTGAATTACAATTCATTATGTCTTGACATCATCAACTCATTTAAAGCAACCAGTGTTCCACCACCAGAAATGTTATTCTCCATCACATCCCAACTATATCATAACAACTTTCATGTAGGTTTCCAACGATAATCTGTGCGCCGGTATAAAGAATTTAAGTTGAAGGAACGTTTTTTGCGAGGAAAGATTGCAATATTTTGACTTGAATTCACCGGCCGGATAATTGCACATTACCGAATGATTTTTCCTGAACTGCAAGTAACCAATCATCATACCTGAATCTATCCCTTCCTGTCTTCCGAATTTTTTTGACCATTTTCCGCAATTTTCAGTTCAGTTAATTTTTTCAACCTCATTAAGAACAGTCCAACCGCCGGCCGTAATGGTTAGGCGGCGGAGGTGTTGCTCCAGCGGACGACCAAGCTAAGCAGCCAGGAGCTGGGTTAGTACTTGGATGGGTGACCGCTTAGGAACATCTCGTTCGCACAAAAATTACCGGTGGTCGGCACGGTCTAGCGGCCTAGTGTATTCATCTAGTCAGTGTGACAGATGAATACATTAGGGCACTGCACAATCGGCCGGCTGTGCGACTGGGGTTTTACATGGTTTCTCGTGCAGTCCTAGCTCGAATGGGCACAGCTAAGTGTAAGACGGCCATGATACCGCAGATAATAAGGAGAGGAAAATGATAGGTGGGAGAGGCAGGCTAGAGGAGAGCTTTCAAATCGAGAAAATACTTCGATAAAACCAAGGAAATGACAAATAAAAAAAAAATTAAGGCCAGTCCAAGTTATAACCTACACAGTTCCCATCCAGTCACTTCGCCAAGTGTTTTATTGTATTAAACTTATTTAAGTGAACCCCTTATGTATAATTATAAATATTAATTCAGTATAGTGAGTTGTGTTTTAGTTATGAATTCCTAGGCTTTTCGCCTTTCCTACCGTACGTGCTGAAAAATCGTTGAACAATCTTGTTGAGCATGATGATATGGTACGTGTTTCAATGCTTCTTCATTCAATGATTACAGAGAAACCCATCCAAGCCCATCTCCAGCCGTCGGTAACAGTGGTAGAGGGTGAAAAGCTGACAGTGACATGCAGCAATGACTACCACGGCCCAGGTCTCAAAGTGGAATGGGTATTTGGTAATGCAACTTACAGAACGGACGCTGGTCGTGTAAAATTATTGCCACATGGCAAAGTAAACGGTGGCATGCTGACTGTCGAAAATATTGGCATGCAAGATGGTGGCCAAGTGATGTGCTTCATAGGCTACGACTGGAATGAACTGAGAAATCCCCACGTTTCCGTCAATGCAACAACACTCCTAAGAGTTAAGGACAGACTCGCTGCACTCTGGCCATTCCTCGGCATCTGCGCCGAGGTCGTTGTTCTCTGTGCAATAATTCTCATCTATGAGAAGAAGCGTAATAAATCAGAGTTGGAGGAATCAGACACTGACCAAAGCCCGGACACGTGAGTTATGAATTTGTCTTATGATAGTTACTCTTTCTCTCTCTCTCTCTCTCTATCCCTCTCTCTCTCCATTGCTCTTTTCTTTTCCGCTGTTCACTGCATGCCATAACAAATGCCACTGTTTATCGCAAGATTCTGATTGTAATGCAAAGAATCCTTTGGAATAACTCGTGCCAACTAAAGTTAACCCATGCCTTTCCAAGCATTACCTGAACTTCTGCGTTCCATACTGCATTACTCCGATGCACGAGCATCAGCGAGTCAACTTTATGTCCCAAAAGAAGCGAGAGGAGGAGTAAAAATGACGAAAGCCAGAATCCCTTGCCTCTTGATATCCTCAACACACCATAACCCCCCCGATTTATTCCCATGAGAATCCGATGACTGCATATTCCCTGCACTACATCTACCAGAGTTACCCAGTTAAACCACCAGCGACACCAGTATCCGCCCTCTACAGCCCACCTTACAAGACCGTACAATTCCGTTATCCCTTGGGAGAACCATGCCACAATTCCATCCCTCCCTACCCCGAGATCTATCCCGCCGTACCTCACTTCAGTGACGATTTTCCAACCACCCTGCCAACCTCTCCACCTCATTCCTCGTTCTTCTGACAGAGCCGAGGGTGGGTAGGGTAGGAAGGGTGAAGAGAGCTGAAACCGCATTCCTGTTCGCACGAACAATTGGTCGGTCGTGCTTGCACTGACACTGGATTTATGTCTTTATTTATGGGAATTAAGGATAGATGAGGAGTAGATTTATCACAACTAGCAAATCCCTGTGGATCATCGTCCTACCAACTCGCTTCCCTTCTGTGTACTTGTGAGTGCTGTTTCCCTGTAACTTCTAATTTTCTTTTTTTTTTTTCATTTGTGGGAGAGAAGAGGAGTACCGATCACTTGAGCGAAATTCCGGGTAATATTCAGTCGAATTCATGGATTTCGCGTGGTAATTTCGGTTACTTGCTTGACTAAAGAATATTTGACGGGCAGAATTGGACTTTTTTGTCGGTGTCTTGAGCATCATCATCATTAGGCAAAATAGGAATAACAAACAAAAGGTCAGACCGGTTTCGGAAGTCGAAAGCCATCAGTTGCCCGAAGTTTTCAGCCAAATTTTCTGCTCAAAGTTATTACTATTTTCCGACCGCAGAGGTCATTAAGGGGAACCTTCCAACCGCGGACATTTTCAACATTACCTCAAACTGCCTGGACTGATTACAGACAAGATAATTTTGGGATCGTGATAAAACCTAATTATCGACCTACTACTGGCTACCACAGGTCGGGAATGGGGTTTTATCAGAATCAAAAAATTATTTCCGTGCCATCAGTTGCGGCGATTTTGGTCGCGAGTCTTGTGGAAGGCGAGCTTTAATCTTCACCATCATCTTCTAAGATTTTTTTTCACTGTTGGTGAATAGTTTCAGATCAAATTTGTTGCTACAGCGGTAATTAAAAAATTATAGCGCTCGAGGTTGTTTGAGTGGAACGCGAACCGATGCACGAAAGCTATCAAATATTTCTCTTCTCTCCCTAAAGCTTTTAAACCCAGAGCACCTCCTGCTAACACAACCACCTTCTCCCTGAGGGACAAAAATCTTACGATTGTTTTGCCTTTCTTTTGTAATCAGCAAACCGACGCCCAACAAGGAATCAGACGTGAGGCAGAGAAAGTGAGCAACGAGGATGTAATAAATAATTGAATATTTGGTGAAGTAAGAGCAACGGTGGGGCCCACTTAACAATTAAATAACGAAAATGCACCCATGAGAGTACTCACCTGTAGGCTCCCATACTTTATTCATAATCGTTAAGAGGGATGGATATAACAATTATTTACAATGTTGAAAAAGTGGAATAGAGAATAATGCCAGAACGATCACACGCCGTCGTTGCCCTCTTCTTCACCTCATCCACAAATGAGAATTAAACTGAAATAAATTTTTATCGAATGACGAGTGATCACTGATGTCAGGATTGAATTGCTGAAGGCATAGGTCATTCGAGTCGAGCAAGGTTGTGCCTTGTCCGAGCGTCAACTACTCCCTCATCATGTGAATTTTTCTTTTCCTTTCGGCCTTTATTTTACGATGAAATGAATATTTATCGAAAGAACATTAACATTATTGGTTCAATCCAACTATCTTTGTTGTCTTTTAGTGTCTTTTTTTTTAAACAATTAATAACGTAATATATATGAAAAAAAAAATGTTATGCGCACTGACGATACTGAAAATTGAAATTACATCAATTGTGCGCACGGTACTGTAGTATTATAATTATTGTTATTGCCATCAAAATTCCATTAATGTGTGAATTATTCGACGACGCTTGGAAAACTGCCGTCGCTGTCGTTGAGATTTAACTCAACTGTTGGTAATTAATCAGCAGTGAGATACACTTTATAGATTTTAGAATTAATCTTTATCCGTTAGCGGAGTACGAAATCATGAAATGTATAATTCTTATTCTTTTCTTTCCCTTTTTTTTTCTCTTATTGTTGCCATTTGGGTCGGGGATTAAAATGTGCCTCCGAACAATGAAAAAAAAAAAAAACAAACTCTTATGTACTATTTAATCGCATTGAAATAACTTTAATTGAGCCAATGTGTGTCGCTGAAAATCATCTAGTGTGTGTGGGAGACATATGAGAAACTGAAACACTGAAAATTGGACAGGGTCACGACAATGGCCTTGCCTGTAGTATCTCGTTAGGCCGACCCAATTCCTAAGAAACGTAGCAAAAATGAGAAAAAAAAAACCTCGAGTGTCACGTACATACTATTGTTGTGTATCTAAAACTTCAGTGACTATTTTTTTTCTTTTTTTTTCTTCCAAAACAAAAAACAAAAGGAATGCATAGAGGAACAATGGACATAGTTGTAGAGTTGACAGCATCAGGCTCGCAACATTCAGGAGGATAAAAAAGAAAATACTAGGAATATCAAAGTGAAGAGTGTTCGAATAAAGTTTCTGCCATTTTGTCTTGAATAGCCTATGTGATAAAACACAAATAGAAAGGGGAGCGCCAGCGCACACAGGCAATTTACTACACTCAGTCTTCTATAAATAAGAAAATTAAACAAAAAAAAAAACATGTTACAGCATTAAAATTAGAGTTAAGAGAGTGTTTTAACGTTAACGATTTACTGACGATTAGCGGAAGAGTCCAGAGGAGCCCATATGCCTTTAAATTAAGTACTTAAATAATAATAATAAAAAAAAAAGGAGCAAAACAAAATAAATGATATTGACACGTACCTTTGAGCCGTCATCTAGTCCTGTCACGATATTTTTCAAGTTGCAAGGTTCAATTAAAATGATGAAAACAATTTGGATTAGAAAAAAAAGAATGTACAAACGTTTTTATTGCACTGTAGTAAATTACACGAGCTAACACTCGAAATTTACATTTTGCAATGAAAAATTTTATTCAATTTTCTTTTCATTATCTACAGATAGGCTGCTGAAAAAAAATAGCCGAAGAAAAATTGACAATATTTTTTGTTCCCCCCCCCCCCCTCTCCCCCCTGCCCGTCAATTTTTCCGAAGTCAACGTTTTTTTTTCCGCTATTTTTCCCGCAACTCCTACAGATAATATGGTACGTTAGGGGTAACTTACATAAATAGCACTTTGCAATTATCTCTTAGAGTATAACGTAGGTACTTGGTTTGGGACGTCGGAGCAATAACATTACCGCAAAGTCACGTGCCCAAGTTTTTTTTTTGTTCTTCATAACCCGAGAGAAAATATGTTTTACTGTTACCTTGCGCTTATCATCATTTCTGTAAATATTAATACATAAGTCTCTTTGGTCGAGAGCGCAGGATTATTCACCATTGATATCATGATTTTTATTCCCAAGGTTCAAAGTATTTTCCCTCATCTTCCCAAAAACGGATGAATGTTTTTTTTTCCCCCCCGTCCAATACGCCGTGACTCGGGCACGTGACACGCGTTTTTGATGAGGACTCGCCCGCCATATTCTTTCTTTTATATACAACAAAAAAAATGAGACACTTCGCCAGTGACGAGTTCACTCCAGGCATTTCAGCACCACTCAAACACTGTTAGAAATTCGTACGCAAGAAATTTTATAGCTCAATGAAAAAACAAAAAGAAAGAAAGAGAGGGACAAGTATTGTCAATATGAGAGAATTTCTAACAGTGTATTCTTCGTTCAACTTATTTTTCTCTCTAAATACCGAAGGAATTATCACCAGTAAACGTCACTCAGATAACAATGATAAAAAAAACAAACTCGCAATTATTTACAAAAGCATTGTTGGATCGTTTCAACTAGAGTCTGACAACAGCTTCCGCATTGGGGAATCTTATTTGGGCTTTTGATTACCATAATCAACGTAGACACGTACCACTTCACCACTGTACTTCCTCTGACTGGGCATAAAATAAAAGTCTGGCTGTTGAGACGTCTGCTGGGATGACATGCCATTGCCATGGTGACTCTTGGGTCGATGATTCCTACGATCCTGGGTATAATAGCCTGGCTGAGGTGGTGGTGGTGGCTGACGTGGGCCAGGGGCACGTGGCAAACTGTACGTTGCACGGGGTGCTGAAAGCTGCTGATGACTACCCAATCTGTGGTGATTCTCCATTGTACTCATTCCGTTGCTTGATCTTTGTACAACGCCATCCGTAACGTCCCGGTGCCTTGGAAGACTCGATACTGGTGGCGGTGGTGCTTTCTCCTCAGTTTCAAATGCCTCAAAGGCAAAATTTGTATTGGCACCTGTCGAGTAATCCCTCCAAGCATTGTGAGCTATCAGACGCTCCTGCTGATTATGTAAATTATCAAAATTAATTAAACGATTTGTGCCAATCAGTTGCTACAAGGAGAGTTCAATTCAGTGGAAATTGCTCTTTTGTTATATAATCGTTTAGTATTTTGGCCGCTCGGGGGAAAATTATCGTGCGGCTTTAGTGAAATCAATTGACTTCTCAATTAAAGTCTTCCAATACTCCAGAAAAATTCCCCACTTTTTCAGTAAAATTTCCTAGACGTGCATAATTGTTAAAAACAGTGAATTTTACAATACAGTTGGGGGAATTTTTCTCGAGCGAGGAAAATTCTCCAGGTTTGCCAAACGAATTGGTAATTTTTACTAAAAAATTTCCCTCCGCGGATTTACTCCGCGGATTTCTAGCGCCGGTAAACCACGAATTCTGAGCGAACGAAGTGAACGCCAGAGCACGGGTTTTGGACCTCGTAAAATAAAATATTGTACGCTGCAGCGGGCGATAAAAGCACGTTAAAATGTTAAATTATCATTGTTAATCGCCAACTCTTCTCACCTCACAATTCAGGCAATTCTCTTCCCCCTCTGTCTCGAATTATCACAAATTCCAAAATATCCTCCCCCTGTAATCTCACGCCACACTATTTTAATTCTTCCACCACCAAAAGTGTCTCAAAACTCAATCAATTTTAATTAATCAACAACAACAACTGAATTTCGTTAAAAATCATTGACACTTAAACCCAAATTCCGGGAGAGAAGAAAATTCTCTTGTGAACCTCATTACCTCAATAATTACTAGACATTTTTACTGGGACTAAATCAAAACTTGGAGTGAATGTTAGTGAATGAAGTGGCAGAAGCAAAAGGTACCTTGAGAGAAAAACTCGAGTGATTAAACCCCCTCCCCCCCGCCCACCCTCACTACCAATGTGGACTAGGCCGATGCATGTTGGGTGGTATATGTTCATTATGATGACGATGCTGATGATGATGGCCATGATCATTTTGTCGATGATACCGGGTCGCGGATGTTCGATGAATTGGATTGGCCGAGATGGGAGAAGATACCAGAGGCAGCGAGTACACCCTCTATATCGTCAGGTCGCAAAGAGCGCGTTTCATGCAACAACAAGCAAAGCAGTGAGGTTTTTCTTTTTCCATCAGTTACAGACAAAATTTTTTTTTTAAACGGGGAGGGGGGCTGAGGAAATGAGACAAAAGGAGAGATGTTTCTCTTATGGATCACGTGTAAGATTAAACAGAGAATAAAAAAAAAGGAGAGAGTAGTAGAGGTACTCCCGGCATTTCGAGGAGAGTAAACAGACGAGACAATTTGTGTTACTGGTACTATCAACGAAAATGTAAGTTAACTCCAAGTTTTGATTAATGTTATTCATTCTATTGCAATACACAATGGAAGATAGAGATTGATGTATTACCTTTGTAGTACGTTTCCTCGTTGCTTTGTATACAGTGCAAGTTGCCTGAAGGAGTGCTACAGCAACCAGTGCAGCGACACAACCAATGACAACATATAGCTTTGTGGCGCCCATTAACAAGTCGTTTGATCTGATGCTATCGTCCCCTGAATCATCGGCCAGGTCATTAGCTAGAGAGCAGCACAAAAAGGTAAAGAGAAATTAAAGAAAAAAACAAAATAAACAAGCAAAATTGTAAGTAAAGGGTAATTAAATTACCACAAATTTGCATTCTACACTCTAGAGAGTGTAATAAATTTCTTTCGCCAAAGTTATACGTACATAGTGGAGCTCTGACAAATAAGTACTGAGGGTCAACCGTGAGTGAGCCAACTCTACCAGTCAGTAGTGCCTCTTTGAGGGCTCCCTCGGCTACTGCAACAGTGTCACTCGGCCTCAAGGCTCTTCCCTTTGCCTCATTTTTGTCCAATATGAGATTCATCTTTGCAATAACACCATCATCACCATTCCTTTGACGAAGGGATAATGATATTAATTAGAAACTGGCTCCTACAAAGCCATTTTAAATCACAAATGATGAGGCAAAAAGAAAATACACAAATTCACTTACCTCTGCAGCTCGTTGAGTTTAATTGCGTAATATCCAGGTAATTTGGTCAAAGTGGGGCCAAAATTGTCGGAAATTGTGTTTGAAATTACCTCAAAATCTTGGCTACCAGGCTGTGGTGCTTGAAATCCAGCCCCAAGATTCACCAATTTCACCTCAACGTCGTAATAAAGTCGCGAAGGCGATGGTGTAGAAGGACCATCCTCGTCCTCTGAAATATTTACAATTTGTCCCCCCCCCCCCAAACGTGAGTGTTGAAGCGAATAATGAGCACAAAAAGCAACACAAAATCATACCACAATTTGTTGAAATTACCTTCAATGCCACAAGACTTGATGCATATTCTCTCGGATGAGACAATGGGTATACCGAGATGTTTGCGAATTTTTTTATTCACTGGATTGAACATACCACCCTTCACAGGGAACATCATGTAGAGACAATGATCATCGGTGAATGATAGGTCATTGGTGTCCTTGGTTGATCGTTTACGGGTGAATGTCAGAGTTGTCATGCCATTCTCGAGTTTACCGCTTGAGTTCATGATGTCTTGTGATTGATCCAAAAGGGGCAAGCTATAGCCACTTATCCATGTGTCCATGACAAAGGCACGACCATTGGTCCTATCGACCCAGCCCAAAACAGCGTCCGTTTGAGTCTAAACACAATCGGTCGTTTCGTATTCATTGAGTCATGTTTATTTTCCCCCCGGGGGTTGGGGGGCACAGAGAGACTGAGTTAAATTCATTTCATACCATTTTATCGTCCTCTGAGAAGCCAACACCCGTCCACTTGTCCGTATCCTTTGTGATAATCGTGAAAGTCATTTCGTCCTAGAAAAGGCCAATTATCCGCATTAAAAACATTACATTAACCTACGGTACTTCATAACATCTCTACCACAGGATTTTCATATCTCCTCAAAAGCAAACATGCCTCCATTGTTTTGAAAATTACCTCAACATCTGTAGCGACGGTGAGGGAGGAAAATATATCCACAACTTTGAAAATTTGCATTTATACTAGTCGAAGTGGCACTTCTGAATTGAAAGAAAAAAAAAACTCTCCAACACCGGTGCCATTTCATTTAACTTGAACGAAAGTTTAGCCCGAAGGTGTTCACTCGAGAATAATCATGGAAAGAGAAAGCTATGTCGAGTGTGTTTACCTTCTTCGCCCTGTAGATCCAACGAATGTAATAATCGCAGGTGGCATTTTCAACCGCACAGTTCCTTGGATGTCTCCATTCACCTCCGCATTTTCCATTCTCCAGTAGTGAATTGTGCCCTCCAAATTCCTCCTTGTTCTTTTCATCTGAGAACACATAACTCCATTTAGATAATCTAGACCATCTCATCACCTCTTGAAAATCGAGTGTTCAATTTTTTAACGACTCTAGTTCTAAATAAATAGCGAAATGGTAAACTGGTTTTTCTCGATTCCCTCGTTGGCTGAAAATTTGAGAATTATTAGTGAGGGGAAGAGGTAGGAAAGGATTAGGATAAAAAATTCTCGATCCCTGGTAGGTTGTAAGAAATCCATTCAAAACGTGCCACTCCGGCTTTCGATATTTTATGGTCACCATTGTAGGACATAAAAGCTGGAAAACCTAAGGAGCCCATACTCAATTAGGCTAAACATTAGAGCATACCCTGGCGGACCTGTCGATTCTAAAAATCGAGCGATCCGGTTAGTCGATTGTCATTCAATCCTTGGTCGATTGTGATGTCGAGTCTGGGTAGCTTAAGCGACCTACAATCAAGTTCTCTGAAAGTCGATTGCGGGTCGATTTAAGCTGGAAATCTGCTGGAATCGAGTATAAGTCGATTAAACACAGATTGTAAGGAAATTGTTTCAATCGAACTGAAATTCACATTGAGACTCGATTTCAACAGATGTCCAGCTCGAATCGACTGGCAATCGACTTTCAGGAAACTCGATTGTAGGTCGTTTAAGCTACCTACACTCGACATCACAATCGACTATCGATCGAATGGCAATCGACTAAGCGGGTCACTCGATTCTTAGAAGCGACAGTCGGTCGAATTTGAATCGCCGGGTCCGTTACCCTGGTGGACCTGTCGATTCCAAGAATCGAGCGACCCGGTTAGTCGATAGTCATTCGATCGTTGGTCGATTGTGATGTCGAGTCTGGGTAGCTTAAGCGACCTACAATCAAGTTCCCTGAAAGTCGATTGCGGGTCGATTCAAGCTGGAAATTTGTTGGAATCGAGTATAAGTCGATAGAAAACAGATTATAAGGAAATTGTTCCAATCGAGAAGAAATTCACATTGAGACTCGATTCCAACAAATGTTCAGCTTGAATGGACTCGCAATTGACTTTCATGATACTCGATTGTAGGTCGTTTAAGCTACCTACACTCGACGTTACAATCGACAATGGATCGAATGGCAATCGATTAAGCGGGTCACTCGATTCTTAGAATCGACAGTCGGTCGAATTGGAATCGACCATGGATCGAATGGCAATCGATTAAGCGGGTCACTCGATTGTTAGAATCGACAGTGGGTCGAATTGGAATTGACGGGTCGTTACCCTGGCGGACCTGTCGATTCCAAGAATCGAGCGACCCGGTTAATCAATAGTCATTCGATCGTTGGTCGATTGTGATGTCGAGTCTGGGTAGCTTAAACGACCTACAATCAAGTTCCCTGAAAGTCGATTGCGAGTCGATTGAAGGTGGAAATCTGTTGGACTCGAGTATAAGTCGATTAAAAACAGATTATAAGGAAATTGTTTCAATCGAACTGAAATTCACATTGAGGCTCGATTCCACCAGATGTCCAGCTTGAATCGACTCGCAATCGACTTTCAAGAAACTTCATTGTAGGGCGTTTCAGCTACCTACACTCGATATCACAATCGACCATCGATCGAATGGCAATCGACTAAGCGGGTCACTCGATTCTTAGAATCGACAGTCACTCGAATTTGAATAGACGGGTCCGTGTAAAATAGCGACTGACGAATCATGCACAACAAATAGTAATAATTACCGAAAAAGTTGAAGGCTGCAACGCCTCTCTGACTTCGGTGTCCATGATACTTGAGCTCGTCAGCTTTATAAAAATCCTTAACGCTGACTCTGCTCTTTTCAATACCACTGGCGGGCTGATGAATATATTTACCACTCTCCTGTCCCTTGGCCCATATAACTTGCATGTCTCCGTCCACAATCTCGTGGTCACTGAGCTCATTGGTATTGAGTTTTCGTCTGAATACGATGGTCGTTATGCCATCCTTTTCAAATCCCATTGCCGCCGTTAAACTCTCCTTTCCACCCCAAAAATCGTCACGTCGCGGGGTCGAACGATCCCTAGTATAATAGTCCCCAATCCTGTGGGCATTGCCCCTAGCCATACCAATCACCATGTCTGTACAATCCATCGGGTTGAAGTCGTGCTTCGGAGTGTACATGTGTATATCTGGTCTCACTGGAGCTATTCAGTTTCATGGAAAATGTCAGGCATTAAGTTATTTCCTTTGTTCAAATACCTATCTTCTTTGGCTTTTTTTTTATTATTATTTAAGAGAAAACCACGTTCAACTGATAATACGGTGACTGTACACATTGAGAACAGATGAATGTATACCAACGGCTAGTGATAAATTTTTCTTTCATGACTCAAACCAGTAGTTCTACTGTACGGGTACTACATACTTTTATGATGATTGCTAAGTCGCTACTGGAGTTAAATCATTACCTTCGGTTGATCCCAATTTGGTGCTAGGCGAAGTTTCCAATGGGGCCGCGGGCTCGGGATGTGATATTACGTCTAATTTTCCATTAGGTTCAGATGATGGTTCGGTTTCGGATTTGGGCTCGGGTTCGGATTTGGGCTCAGGTTCAGATTTGGGTTCAGGCTCGGATTTTGGCTCGGAAGTAGGCTCACTACCGGGTTCAGACTTTGGTTCGGAGGTAGGTTCACTAATAGGTTCAGAAACCGGTTCACTAATAGGCTCAGAAACCGATTTACTAATAGGCTCGGCAACAGGTTCACTGATAGGTTGAGAAATGAATTTGGATGATGGTTCACTAGTAGGCTCGGATTTGGGTTCGGAAGCAGGTTCACTAGTAGGTTCGGATTTAGGCTCGGCCAATGGCTCGCCAGTAGCTTTGGACTTTGGTTCGGAAATGGGTTCACTAGTAGGTTCGGATTTTGGTGTAGAGATGGATTCAGCAGACGGCTCACTAATGGGCTTGGATTGGAATTTGGAGGAGGCTCTACTAGGAGGTTCCGATTTTGGTACAGAGGAGGGCTCACTAGTAGGTTCGGATACCGGTTCTGATGAGGGTTCACTACTGGGCTCGGATGTGGGTTCAGGGTGTAATTTATCAGGCGCTGGTTCACTCGTAGGCTCTCCTGTGCAACAAAAGCAACAACACCATGCTACTATACTCAACCAACACCGTGTGCTTTTATGAAATAATAAATAAATTGGAATAATTTTAATGTGTACAGTGAGTGAATGAGTGAGGTGAGTGAACTAAATCTCGTACAATTATATAATACACTACTTTTGTGTGATAATTATGTGTTACAATCTACGTAAATTAACATTACCAACTACTGTTTAAATTTTTACTCATCCCTACGTGATATTAAATACAACTGCAATATTCAATTATTCTTTATGATGAATTTACAAATAATTGGGAAAATAATAATAATTAATCATTAAATGTAAAGAAACAATGCAAACGAAAGGAAAATAATGGAAGATTCTCAGTTCTTCGTGTGAATTATCCAAAAAGGTGGAAACAAATTGAGATGCGCAAAATGAAAATGAGCATGGGATAATTGAAACAAAAGAAGGAAAAAAAAAGTAATTGCGATATTCCGTCCAGAGGAGCAATTTAAACAAGTTTGTATTCGCTCGTCAGATACCAGGGAAACATTTATTTTCACCAGTGCAACCGAGCGAATATCGTAAATGAGGAGAAGACGAACTCATAAAATAAAACCAGTGTGAGATGATTCAGTGTAAATAAATCGTCATTATAGATACTTTTTAATATTCTCTTAAACTCACCAGTTGGCTCGGCACTCGCCGTCTCGGGGGATCTTTTTTTACGACCTGTAAGAAGATTAATAATCATTCATTTCAGGATTAGAGGACATAGTGGTGAAGTTTCCTCATTACGGGTTTATTAATTCATCGAGATTATTCTGAAGTAATAAAATCGTTATTTTATGGGGGACGACTGAGTGAATTTGCCCGGGAAAATATATTTATCGGTCTAGTGGTTTTAGAGATCCGGACAGTCGTTCAATCGTTGGAGAAAAATTTATTTATCCAATATCTTGGAAACTCGTAAATCGGCGGGAGCTTTCCCTTTGGCAAACAGAAATGGAAATTTCCTTGGCTTACCAATGGGACAAACCCGTCACGGGAGAAATCCCTATTTATTTTTACTCCGGCTCACCTTGTTTAGTGCTGACACGATAAGTAACACTCGTTTGAACCGTCACGTCAGTATCAATTCTTGGGGTAACATTGAGATCATGGGGTCTTGCCGATCGTCGTTTAGCTCCTGATCTCGATGGCTCAGCGCTCGGTTCAGGCTCACTGGCGGCTACGCCCAATGGATTTGCCGGTTTTGCCGTTTGTTTACGGACATTCTTCGGGGCCGATGCCTCTGGCTCGGGCTCGGCGGTGGGCTGATTGGCCTTGGCAGCGTTTGATCTACTCGTGGGCTCAGACTTTGGCTCGGGACGCGGCAGGGGCTCAGCATTATCACTCTTGCTGTGAATCTCGGGGAAGGCGCGGCAGGCCGGGGTCAGACTACTCGGTCTCCAACCAACGCCGACCCACGATGTACCATTCACTACCATAACACCTTCTATTTCACTCGTGTCCTTCAGGATTCGCCAGTAGAATGCAAAGTCATCGGAAAAACGCTTCATTGTGTAACCGTCGAAATCAATGTCCGTTGTTTTAACTGGTGATCCTATTGATTTTCATTCATTCATTAGTACTTTATTAGCAGCTATTTTATTTGTTGTATAATTATACGTGTTCTAGTTTATGAGGGGAAATTTTATTGTTTAATATTCCAGGATAATACGGAGGATTTTTTTTTTTAAGCGGAAAATATATCAACTCAGATTTTACTGTGGGAATGTAGTACACTCAAAATTTATTGTTAAAACGTAGTAAAAATGAAGAGTCTGTTAAGTATAAAATGGCAGAATAAAAGTAAAATTTAATTGAAGTTTTACGGTTATTCTGGTAGAGTTTTCGATTACTATGTTCACATCGTAATGGTTAATTTTATATTCTCTCCGTTTAGGACGGCGAAGCGGTACTCAATCAGGACTTTATCTCAATGGAATGTGAAAGGTAGAAGGAATTATCAGAAATATTTCTGCAGAATTCAATTGTAACCGAGTTCAAGGTTACATTGCGAAAAAAAGAAAAATGGGAGTTTTAGAGACACATAAAAAAAGAAAATGATTGACTAAAAGATAATGAACCTTGCTTATAAACCTTTCTCCCCGTGCAAATAATACTCTCGAGAGAACCCATGAAATTTAGTAATTCCACACTTGGAGACAGAAAATACGAGAAAGTGAAGTGAAATAGTTTCAATAATTGTTGTTCTCACTCGTTATTAACTCTCATGAGATTCTCAGCAGTCCCTAGTCGTGACATTGAGAAATCGAAAATGGGAAGTGTCGATTAACTTTTAATGATTCTTTGCTTTCATTGTTAAGGGACGTCATCAGGAATTTTTAGCGAAAAATTTTGGAAAATGCTCATAACACGAAATTCGGTCATTTGCCCATTGAGTGGATTAAAAAACCATGACCGCAATTGAAATATTTGCTAGAGCGTCAGCTTGGAGACTAGCTTCGCTAAAATTGAGACAGTCAGATTTTTTTATTTTCAACAAATTTTTGGCCATCGGATGAGAAAATTTCAGGTGAATTTAACGGTCCGTTGTATGATCGGATTTTGGCCGCGTGGGGAAAATTACCGTACCGCTTCAGTAAAATTTGTTGACTGCTTAGTAAAAGTTATCGAGGGGTGCCATAAAAATTATCCAACCGGTCAATGAAATTTGTTGACTCCTTAATAAAAATTTTCTTGATTTATATCTCATTTTTCTTGACTGCCCAATTAAAGTTATCTAGTTTTCCGGGAACAAATTTCCCAACTTGTCAGAAAAATTAGTTTACCCCTCACTAAAAATTGTCTAGACGTGTGCACAATTTTTGTTAAAGATAGTAAATTTTACGATGATGTTGGGTAATTTTTCCCGAACGTTAAAAACGCTACACGAGCACCAAATGCCCCTATAATTTTTACTAAAAAATTCCCTTCGGAGCACCGACAAATAATCCAAATTTCCTATCTGTCGCATATTGTGAAATTGTTGTCTAAAAATTACTGACGACCCCTCTTAACCCCTCTTAATTACTGACGACCCCTGATTCATCCGCCAAATAACTTCAACAATCATTGCCAAAAAATTGAGTAATCCAGAAGACCAAAAATTTGTTAATTGATTTTCTAAACAATATTCTCTCCGTCTGGAAATATCCATCAGAAATATTTCCCGAATGTTGCCAAATAATATCCTAAAAATTAACAAAGCTCATTAGCAAACGCTTCTCCCCACGGAAATCCTATTTTTCCTCGGGAGAAATCATCAAATTCCGCAATTTAACACTTAATGAAATGGGCTCACGTTCAGATTTGGGTTCGGGCTTGGAGTTTGACTCGGAAGTAGGCTCACTATTGGGTTCAGACTTTGGTTCGGAGGTAAGTTCACTAATAGGTTCAGAAACAGGTTCCCTAATAGGCGCGGAAACCAGTTCACTAATAGGCTCGAAAATAAGTTCATTAGTAGGCTGAGGAATGGGTTCGCAAGCCGGTTCACTAGTAGATTCGCATGTAGGCTCGGCCGATGGCTCGCCAGTAGCTTGGGACTTTGGTTCGGAAGTAGGTTCACTAGTAGGTCCGGATTTTGGCGTAGATGTGGATTCAGCAGACGGTTCACTAATGAGTTTGGATTGGAATTTGGAGGAGGCGTTACTATTTGTTAATCTGATTTTCTAAACAATATTCTCTCTCTCTAGAAATATTCATCCGAAATATTCCCCCGACTGTTGCCAAATAATTTCCTAAAAATTAACAAAACTCATCAGCAAACGCTTCTCCCCCCGGAAATCCTATTTTTTCTCGGGAGAAATCATAAAATTCCGCAATTTCACACTTAATGAAAGAAAATACGAGAAAGTGAGGGGAAAAATTTTTGATAATTGCTCTTCACTCTCATTATTACCTCTAATTAACTCTAAAATAATGGTGAGAAGTTGTGACTTACGTTTGCTACATCCAGGACCAAACCATCCAACATTGCAATAGCAGTGTTTCGTGGGGGCTGTTGTGCCGCCATTGTCGACACACGTGCCCTGATTACCGCAGTCTGAATCATCTAGGCAATCCTCTCTGAATTCACACCTAGCGCCGTGATAAAACCGGTCACACCTGCATCTACCCAAAAGATATCGTCCGTGACCACTGCAATCTTCTCGGTACGTCTTTCTCTCCAGTATCTGCTTGTCACGCGGGAATGATTAATCCGGCCTCTCCAGAGCCGTTGGAATTCACTTTTTTTTTATTATTTATTTATTTTCTTATGCGTTTTGTAACTCACGTCAATATCCGCGCAGGACCAGAACCTGTAACTCGAGCCCCACTCTTCCGCCTCGCGGAGCAATCTCACTGTACAATCTGTACAGGTGAAATTCTGTGGTAATTCAACGGGATAACTCTGTGCCCTATTAGAGAGAAAGAATGGGAAAAGAATGTTATGTAATTAATTCTATTCTGCGTTCAACGTTGGACGGGAAAATCTCTTTGGGATGGCAATTCGTCTCTGATATTTTGGATACAGAGAAAAAATTTCTAATTCTCAGGAATTTTTGGGTTTTTAAGGATTTCAGGAAGAACTTTCTCCGAATGCCATTAAAATTTTAATCTCCCGACCTTTATAATGAAGCTAATCTTGTCTGTCAATTGGATTTTTTTTTATATTCTTGGTTAATTAGAAACCTGAGATTTTGGGTAATTAGTTGAATTACCCAGGTAGGAATGAACGATCGAAACAAGGCTTGATCAGGCTTGATCCAGGGTTGAAAAAGACTGGTCGAGCCTCGACATCCAAGATTGAATCAAGCTTGAAGGAACATTGAAAAATAACTATCTTTCCAAGGCTGGAGGCCCCAACGTTGGTCGAACCTTGAGGATCAAGCCTCGATCCAACCTTGGGTTTAATCAATGGATCAGGATTGTAATCCAAATCTCGTCTCAGGATGTGTGTAAATCCTGATTTTTGCTGGATGAACAAAATGAAGATTTACTCATTTATTGAGTAAACAAAAAAGAATTGAAGCAGAAATTTTTTGTAAGAATTTTGAACTATTTAGATTCAACTTAAATCGCAAATAAAGAGACAATGGATTCTTCGTAATTCCACGTTTCTATGTATAAT
>JAPYZM010001010.1:0-22915 GCA_030522845.1 Psyttalia concolor
AATAATTTTGATCTATGAATACTAATAGTTTTAAACAAATTTTTATTCCCATTTTTTCTTTACTCCACTTTTATTAATTTTGAATTCTGAGTTTTGAATATTAAATTTTTTATTTTGAAATTTCGTTTTTTAATTTTGACTTTGAATTATGAATTTTGATTTTGTAATTCAAAATTGTATAGTTTTAACTATTCATATTTTGAATGTTCATTTTTGATTTTTGATTTTAATTTCGATTTTGATTTTGATTTTGAAATTTCTATTTCTATCTCTATTTCTATTTTCTATTTCTATTTCTATTTTTCTTGAATTCTGAATTTTAAGTCTGAGTTTTGAATGTTTTCGTTTTTTGATTCTGAATTTTTCAATTTGAATTTCGTTATTGCATTTTGAATGTTGAATTATTAATTTTCAACTTCGAATATCGATTTAAAATTTTATATGTTTTATTTTACATCTATTAGCTTTTCTTTTATTTCGCATTTTGAATTTTGCTTTTATATGGCGTCTCTGTTATATTATAGGGTTCGCGCCGTCCCCCGAGCTCACTTGCCACTGGCAAAACTCGATGGTCCGAGTTTCTCCGGCGCTTCTAAAATTCATTTCCCCCCCTCCTAATGGAGATGATGGAATGAAACTCAGGCCATTTGTTGAGCATTAAATTCTCAATCAAATGGCATGGATTTTATTCATTAATTTACATTAGGGGGGGAGATATGAATTTTTATAAAAACGGGACATGTCATTCGCGAGGCATCTTTTTTTTCCAGCCGTCGCTCACGGACGAAACTCTCATTCCACGCGCTAGCCCAGACCACTCGTCCCCCACTCACGATTTCCGTCCTTGTTTAGGGCGTTATTGACGTCCGCATACTCTGCCCTGTTTTACTCACAGGTACGAACACGACGTCACATCGCTCTCTGCCTTACTTACAGGTACGTATTCTAAATTAGTTCGTGCGCCACCACTACGAAATTTTGTGGTTGGACCCGTTGCATTGGCCTGGCAATCTCCCCTATAATCTCTGGTTCGAATATTTAAAAAATTTGGACTGTTATTAACATCCAGTGGGGAAGGGGACGGGGGATGCAGACTCTCAACTATTAACTATCTACTTTGGTGATAGTTGAAAGTTCGAATATTTTAAAAATTTGGGATGTTATTAACATCCAGCGGCGAAGGGGAGAGGGATACAAACTATCAGCTGTCTACTTTGGTGATAGTTGAGAGTTCGAATATTTAAAAAATTTGGGATCTTATTAACATCCAGCGGCGAAGGGGAGGGGGATACAAACTATCAACTATCTACTTTGGAGATAGTTGAGAGTTCAAATTTTTTTTTATTTGGATTGGTATTATCATCTGGAGGGCGAGATACGTACTCCCAACTATCAACTATCTACTTGGGTGATAGTTGAGAGTTCGAATATTTAAAAAATTTGCGCTGTTATTAACATCCAGTGGGGACGGGGAGGGGGGATACATACCCTCAACTCTCAACTATCTACTTTGGTGATAGTTGACAGTTCGATTTTTTTCTATATTTGGATTGTTATTAGCTTCTGGAGGGGGGTACGTACTCTCAACTACCAACTATCTACTTTGGAGTTGTCCAAATAAAAAAAAATTGAACTCTCAACTATCACCAAAGTAGATAATTAATAGTTGAGAGTACGTATCCCCCCTCCAGATGATAATAACAATCCAAATAAAAAACAATTTGAACTCTCAACTATCACGAATGTAGATAGTTGATAGTTGAGAAAAAATTCGAACTATCAACTATCACCAAAGTAGATAATTGATAGTTGAGAGTACGTATCCTCCCTCCCCTTCCCCAGTGGATGTCAATAACAGCCCAAATTTTTTAAATATTCGAACTATCAACGATCAGCAAAGTAGATAATTGATAGTTGAGAGTACGTATCCTCCCTCCTCTTCCCCAGTGGATGTTAATAAAAGCCCAAACTTTTTAAATATTCGAACTCTCAACTATCACCAAAGTAGATTGTTGATAGTCGAGAGTACGTATCCCCCCTCCCCTTCCCACTGGATGTTAATAAGAGCCCAATTTTTTAAAATATTCGAACTCTCAACTCTCACCAAGGTAGATAGTTGAGAGATACCCATAAAAGGCACATTACCCGAACTCTCTCCCAACTATCTAATTCCTCTCAACCGCTAGGGGTGTTGTGGAAGATTTAGAGATTCTTGATCGACCGAATTAGGGTTATTCTGGGAGGTAAAATTGATACTTCTTGAATTTTAATTGGAATGATTATTTTGATTTGGACCACCGCGATTCTTTTTTACATTGTTTAAGAAACATTTGACGCATTCATCAATTGCGTGTCCCAACTTTTTACAGCACGCATATTGTGAATTAGATTCCTAATTTTGATTTGAAGTTGATGATTTAGAAAAATTGGTATTTTGCCTTTGATTTGATTGATAATTTTGTGAGCTTGTCGGGGTATATAGCTCTTATTAATAAACTTGATGGGTTTATTATTGTTTTTGTTGTTTGATTTACAATCGATAGTAGCGTGATTTGTTCTACCACAATGTGTGCATCTTTCGTTCATTTCATATTTAATTTTTGATGTTTTTTCTTCTGCGGTTGCAGCCGTGAAAGTTTGCCCTATTGTTTTAAATTCTCCATACCGGAGCATTCGAGAGATTTGAGGTTGAGTGTGATATATATATGGAACGATTGAGGGTCATATCAGTTATCATTGTTATACGTCCCACGATTATGTTTTCTTCTAAACAGCCGAAATGGATTGACGCTAAAATTCTAGACGAAAGATCTTTCAATTTTTAGAAGAAAGTGGAGACGTTTTCATTTTTCTCTTATTTGATTTGATATAATTCTTCTAATAGCTGGTCAGGAGATTTTTTTATCTTGATATAAGTTTAATAATGGATCAGAAATTTCTTCCCAAGTAGTTAGATCGCCCTGGATATCTATTTGTTCCCTAGCTTTTCCTGTTATTTTACTTTTAACATATAGGAGTAATAAACTTTTCTGTGATGCATTGGCATTTTCAAACACAGAATCGACTTGTTTGATAAAACTTCTGATTTTATATCTGTTTCCGTCAAAAGTATCAGGAATTAATTTAATTAGAAATTGGAGTTTAACAGCTGGCTCATCGCGATTTGTAGTGTTATTATTGGTCGACATTATGAATGAATTTGATTTTTATGAACGAAGATGTAGGATGTTATTTCCGAGATACAAGAGAAAAATTGTCAGAAGATAGATCACTAGATGTTCTGTAGCCACGATTCGGAGATTTGTTGCAATTGGTGCTGGGGTTGCTAATTCCAGTTACGTACAGCCAAGTTGCAACTTCGTCTTCGCCTCGATGACCGTTGACCCACGGTTGCTCAAGGAGATCCAGAGATGCAATTTAAAAATTGCCACCAAATTGTCCAGATAATGAAGTTGCTAATTTCACTTTACATACACTAGTCACTTAAGATGCTGGATATCTCTCATCCTCGTCGCCAAAATTTTTATGTTCTATTGCACAATTGAAAGAATTCACTTTCTAAAAATATTTTTTATTTTAATGAAAGATTTACGATTGTCAATTGTGTTCCACGTTACAACTGGGTACTATAGTTCTAGAGATGTACCTCCTGAAGTTGTCAGGAATGAAGTGACCATTCTGGGTGTTCCAAGCGTATATTTTAAGGGTCGAAATTCTTATGTTTTGGGGATTCCCATTCTGCACTATGTCTAGACAGTGATGCATTTGGGAAGTTTATTCGGGCAATTGTAGGGAGGAGGATTAGGATTATTATATCGATTTGGGAAATCGTGGATAGGAGAATTAGGATTATGATATTTATTTTGGAAATTGAAAATAGGAGAATTAGGATAATTACGGTTTTGTTGGTAGGGGTTAAGAGCACTTAAGTGTTTCATTTTGGTAATGAGTAAAACCAATGTAACGAACTAAAGTACTTAGATTGCTAGATAATAAAGGTTATTTGCTAACAAACGGTACGTCTTCGTACTTAATTGCAATACCGTTAATAATTTATATAAAATGCTTGAGGCAATATCCAACAGTTGGGCCCACATGAAGTGTGCCGGAATATCCCCTAAAAATGCAGTAAATTATTACATCTGTAAGATATGCAAAGGAGCGAGGAAATAATGGTCATGGTGTTTTCTGCTACCTGTTCAATTTTTTTTTCTTTTATAAAAATAAATTTGTTTGACCCAATTTTGAGTTTCAATTATCGACTTTCAATGTATCATCAGTAATTGACAATTCGACTATAAATTATTTGCCTGTTCTCAATATCTTGAAAATGAAAAATTAAGGAATGTTTTGAGATGGTTTTATCTATCTATTGAATTATGATCGTTGACAAGGTAGCCGTATTTATTATTTGATTACGTAATGAAAAATAAAAACTATTGGTGCCCAATTTTTATTTATCTAACTACATCTATGTCCTATAGTACTCCATTATTCATATACGCGTTTAATTTTGTTTCTGTCATGATTCATACAAAAAAATGATGAAAACGAAAGAATTGAAAAATCGGAAGAATTAAACAATTTTTTTGGTGTCCGTTTGCACCCATCTCCCCTGTCGCTTTTTTAGACATTGTTCCATGTGCAGTAGCGTCTTAAATGAAAATCCATAATTTCCTTCATTTCCATTATGATTACAGATTCATACCTAAAAGTTGTGTTATCGAATATAAAAAAACCGTGTAATCGTTTAACTCTGCTTTTAGAATAGGATCAGCTGTTTTTGAACTAAAGAAAATTATAAAGATCACAGGAGTACCGGTAATCATTCTCGAAATATTTAATGCTACAAATGGCTTGGATTAGATCATTTTTCGTGCTGAATAATTTCATTAAAATTCTACATTCATCCATTAACTTTTCCATCGAGAAGTTCATCTATTTGTAAAATGCCGGTTCACTCTTACTATTTACGTAACTACTGTACTCAGTCGTGGCGCCTCGGGTGTGAATTTGGTTAAACTGCCTTTCTACTCCGGGAAACATGGCTTTGGTAACTGCTCGTGCCGTTTTAAGTCCAGGTAAATAGAATATTTTGAATTAACATTAATTACCGGCTACTTTAAATAATTCTTCCGATTTTTATGTGAGTGATTACGATGCCACATTATTGACCGTTTACGACTTCATTGTGTGTCGAGAGATTGTGCACCACAGAGCGTGGTTATGATCGACACCTCTTCGTCTACCTCATAAAAAGCCACTCATGATTAAATGAAATGATTTTTTCATTTTAGTAATTCGCAGGACTGTCAAACAAATCCTGTTCAGCCGTCATTTTACAAAATGCGTATGTATTCCTCATGATTTATTAGTAATTCATTTGTTAGGAGTTGACACAATTGTTGTATTTACTTTTTGGTTCCTGCAGCAACGGCGAAATCAAATCGTTGGACAAAGATTTTTACCCCAACTGGCACAACAGAGATTTTATGCCGAGAAGAAGGTATTCAGTAGGGACAAACCACATTGCAATATCGGTACTATTGGCCATGTTGATCATGGAAAAACTACGCTAACAGCTGCAATAACAAAAGGTATGATCATTGTTAAAAAATTCCTTCTGAGGGTTAAGAAATTATTTTGAAAAGTTTAAGAACCACTCGTTTACGTAAAATTAGCATCTATCTTGTTGCTAAAACATCAGTTAAATTCTGGAGTATTATATATATGGCAACTTTCAAGTCCACATGGATTTGGAAATTATAGAACATTTTAAACATTCCGAGAACTAATTTCAATGATTTTCAATTCACTCCAAATTCAATTGAAGGTTGTTAAGAATTTTCGAAGTCAGTAACATTTTCTTAAAAATCTAATTGGTCTGAATTCTATGTTGATTACAGGATTTCCTGAATGATTAGATCATAAATGGAAATTAAATTTACAATATTGAAAGTTTTAAAAAAATTAGTACTCAGTTTTTTCAAATTTTTGAACAGTATTGCACTAATAAATTATGAGAATTGAATGGTATTACTTTTTCGAATACTTGAATTCATGCTACAAAGACAAAGCTATTTGAGGAATTTTATATTCTTGATGAGCTTAAATGAAATAGATTCTGTAATAGTTAGAAATTCTCCACAATTTCGATTTTTTATGTTTCAAAGATTATGAAATTCCGCGGAAGTCACTGAATGTCGCTGGCCAGTATAAACGGCAAAAAACAAAAAAAACGTAATAATGATGAATTATCAATGATAGTTTCTTACATGAAGTGTAACTTTGTTGGGTAAACGAAATAAATCTGTGAAATTCTATCTATGATTTTCGAATTACAATTTTGCCCCAATAAGAGTTTCTCATTCAATTAAGGTATCCTGCATATTCGAAAAATAGGGACATATAAAATACTTAGTACTAAAGATGAACACGGACGATATTTTTTGTGTTGGGCCTGGAATTTTTTAAAATGTTTTTCTAAGTTTGTTTAGACTTTAGTCTTTTTCCCAATCTAAAATAATTTATTTCCCATAACACTCGATATTCCTTCAGAATTTCGTAATTGTTCATTCTCAATAATAATAAACTGAGGATTAAATTCAAGCTCAACCCGAATAGTATCATGCTTATTACCAACTGTTTAGATTTTATTCCGATATTAGTCTGGGCCAGTTGGGTTGCACTTCTAATAGTTTAATTACATTGTTTCGATGGTCGCGAAACCTTTATCTATTCACTCAAACAAGAGATTTTATGAGTATATTTGTCCATCCATCGATTGATACAATAAGAAATGGATGGTTTAAATGAGATGATTATTTGTTATTCTTATGTTTATTCATTGGAATCAAATTTATAAAACTTCATAGAAAGTGACAGCTGATGACATAAAAATTGCGATATAATTTTCGGTGTGAGAATATTCTTATAATATGTTCAATAATGGTATAAAGTCTGGTAACGAGCGTTTTTTGTGATTTGGTGCCTATATGAAGTGCAAAATAGGATTGATTACGCAGATATTCCCCCTTCCCGATGCCCCCCTAAACCCCTCGGATGACGGCCACACTCATACGTAAATCACGGAATTTTTATTTGTTTATACGAAACTTACTACCAAATAACAAAATAAAAACGCTCTTTGCGGGCCTTCAATTGTTTTTTTTTTATTTTTATTTTTTTCATTATAAATTCATACTTATCAGCACACTAATTACGACAAAATATTACATTGAAAAAGTCTAAATAATTTTCTCAGAAAGATAATTTGAACGTAGATAACAAATTTATATTAATTAAAAATTACGCTTTAAAATACAGGGCCGACCCTTTGAAGATTGTTCGAAGATGAGTATTTTTTGTTGTAACAATAGATTTAGTACAATAACAAAAATTGTCCAAGAGGAAAATAAATTTCTTAGCCGTACTTGCTCGTTATTCCATATTCCCGAATTTTTCCAGAAATTCGGAAGATCGTTTTTTCTCTCCACGATTCAATAATCCTCAAAGTTATTGAAAGGTTATTGAAAGGTTATTGAAAGCAGTACAACTAATTTATATTTGAGGTATTCAAATTCTATCCGAACAGTATGTCTTTCAGCAATTTTCAATTTTTTTGTTAACCCAAACAAGACTTCTTTTAGAAGTTTTTCATTGTTCACTTCGTGTAAAAGATATTCTAATTTAAGGCCCGGATCGTTCATCTTTTCGAATGTTATCTACGTTCCAATATATTATCTTTCCTGAGAAAATTAGCTGGACTTTTTCGATGTAATATTTTATCGCAATGAGTGTGCTGATAAATATCAATTTATAATGAAAAAAAAAGCTAAAAAAAGTAATTGAAGGCCGGTAAAGCGCGTTTTTAATTTATTTTTCGTAGGAAGTTTCATATAGGCAAATAAAAATTTTGTGGTTTACCTATGAGTGTGGCCATTAACCGTGGAGTTTTCGGGGGGTGCCGGGAGGGGAGAATAACTTCGTAATAAATAAAAAAAAAACGCTCTTTATCGAGCTTTAGGCCTAAATCTTCGGGCCTTAATGCCCGGATCGACTATCGAATCGAACGTTATCTACGTTCAAATATATTATCTTTTCCAAAAATATATCTGGACTTTTTCCATGCAATATTTTATTGCAATGAGTTTGCCGATGAGTAGGAATTTATAAGGAAAAAATGAAAAAATAAATAATGAAAATGCGGCCAAGATCGTTTTAATTTCATTATTTAGTAGCAAGTTGCCTAAAAGGAAATGAAAAATTCTTCATTTACCTATGAGTGTGGCTATCCCTTGGCGTTTTACAGAGTCACTGGGAGGTGGGATAATTAGATACTAAATCCATTTTGCTCTACATATGGGCATGAAATCACAAAAAACATTCTTTGCCGGTTTTGCACTATTACTAACACTATTCTCGAAATATTTTCAGACGGAACGAGGCGTACTTCCCTGGCGTAATATTACATTGCAATGTTTATGTGATTAGCTGTCACTTTATAGGGCTATAGTAATATTTCCCAGAATTTTTCTACTTATCGATTGCGAGTTATTTTTTATTCTTACAAAAATCCTATAAAGTAACAGCTGCTTACATATAAATTCCGGTGTAATTTTACACTACCAATTACGATTGTTTTCGTGTGAAAATATTTGTAGAATATTGTTACTAATAGTACAAAGGCCAGTAAAGAAGGTTTTTTTTGTGATTTAGGGCTTATATGTAATGCAATAGTATATTTCGTAATACGTGAAAAAAAATGGTTTTTGGCGAGTGAGAGGTTTATCCGCCTCTCACGCTTGTCACGCTTCTCACGCTACTGCGCTTCGCGTCGAGTGAGTGAAAAGTACTTTTTCATCACGTTGTGTCGGAAAAGTAACTTTTCAGTCACTCTCCGCTTCACGCCGAGTGACTGAAAAGTGCTTTTCCGACACATTGAGATGAAAAATATTGTTCGTAACTCGTGAAAAAAAGTGGTATTTGACTGGTGGGATTATATAAAACTCCCACTCGCCAAAAACCATTTTTTTTCACTTGTTACGAAATATACTATTTCATCTCAATGTGTCCAAAAAGTACTTTTCAGTCACTCGACGCGAAGCGGAATGACTTTTCCAACACAGCGTGATGAAAAATGGATTTATTATTTAATGCTTCCCCCCTCCCAGGGTTTCTCTAAAACTCCATGGCTGATGGCCACGCCCATTGGCAAAAGATGAATTTTTTATACATATATATTTTTACAAAACTTTCTACTGAATAATAAAATTAAAACGTTCTGTACCGCCCTACAATGATTTAATTATTTTTTTATTTTTGCCATTATAAATTCGTACTCGTCGGCACACTCATTGCAATCGAATTTTGCATGGAAAATATTCACAGAATTTTTTCTGGACCGATAACAAATTTAAACGTAAATAAAGTTTGAAACGGTAATCAATCCGGACCTTAACGATTTTATCAATATTTTCAGCGGGAAAGTAGGAAAATTTTGATCAACAAGATCAGACATGGAATATTCGGAACGGAGAATTAAGAACAGACATAAAGAATCACGTAATTGAAAAAAATTTAAGTTTTTCATTTTTTTGTTTCTCATTAATAAAATCATTTTCATCGTCTAGAGATTGAAGTAGTATCTTACGGGACAAAGGAAAAAATGTATGGTTCAGTCAGCATAACTTTTCACATTAAACGAAGGAGTGGAGGTAACCCAATCATACGCAAAATAGACGTGGTGGGGGTAGCTTTTCATGTTAAAAGTTATGCTGACTTCAGTATACTTATTTTCACGAAGAACGTACATTTTATAATACTGATGAAGATCCTAAATCAGAAAAACAGAAACCACATTATCCGACTGATGAATATTTTCAATGATTTTAAAGTTTTTAATGTTGGGGGAAAATACCTGCTATCCCATTTTGCCTGCCCCTCCCCTATATGTTGAAAAAAATTATAAATCCTACAATTACCTAAAAATAATAAATTCGTGTGACAGTCCTTGCCGAGAAAGAGCTAGCAACAGCGAAGGGGTACAGTGAAATTGACAATGCCCCAGAAGAGAAAGCCCGTGGGATTACAATTAATGTTGCTCACATTGAATATCAGACACCAAATCGTCACTACAGCCACACCGACTGTCCTGGTCATGCTGATTACATCAAGAACATGATCACAGGAACATCACAGATGGACGGAGCAATTCTCGTAGTAGCTGCTACCGATGGTGTCATGCCACAGACCAGAGAGCACTTGCTTCTAGCTAAGCAAATTGGTATTAAACATATCATTGTATTCATCAACAAAGTGGACGCTGCTGATGCTGAGATGATTGAGCTCGTGGAGATGGAGATTCGTGAGCTGATGTCAGAAATGGGATATGACGGAGACAAGATCGCAGTGATCAAAGGTAGTGCATTGTGTGCACTCGAGGGAAAGAATCCAGACGTAGGTAGCGAAGCAATTCTCAAATTACTGGAGGCTGTCGACAATAACATCCCAACTCCAGTGAGAGATCTCGATAAACCCTTCATGATGCCTATTGAGGCTACCTACTCTATTGCTGGCCGTGGTACTGTCGTCACTGGACGTTTGGAACGTGGAATAATCAAGAAGGGAATGGAGTGCGAGTTTGTCGGACACAATAAAACATTCAAAACTACAATCACTGGTATCGAAATGTTCCACCAAATTTTGCCCCAAGCTGAAGCCGGCGATCAGCTGGGTGCTCTCGTCAAGGGTGTCAAGAGGGACGATGTCAAGAGAGGTATGGTATTAGTCAAACCTGGTACCGTCAAGGCCAATGATCATGTTGAGGCGCAAATGTACATTCTCAATCCAGATGAGGGAGGGCGGTCAAAACCCATTTCCAATTATATGCAACTACAGATGTACAGTAAAACGTGGGACTGCGCTGTACAGGTCACTATACCCAACAAGGCAATGGCTATGCCCGGTGAAGACACTACGTAAGTTATTATTTATTATTTTTTTTTGTTTTTTTTTAATTTATGCACTACGTGTAATTATCAACTTTGTGAAAATTAATTGGTTTTACAAAAAAAATCTCAACAAAAATTGTGTTATCCATGTTAAATTCTTAGATAATGTTGCGCAGTTGCCATTATTGTCCTCTCAACCAACTTTATGAACGATTGATTCTTTCTTTCACTCTGCGTCCTTTTATTTTAATTGTCATTATGCAGCCATATTCTGCTTTTTATGCCACTTCTTCCCACCAAATCACAAATTAAGAAATAGTGATTTATTCTCAACAGACTCATGTGACAATACTTATAAAAAAACTCACGAAGAGCCAAAATTGATTGAAATCGTGATATCACCACACTCGTCAATTCGTATTGATTCTGTAGTCCAGTATTATTGAAGTAAATTAAGGGAAGTGCTAAGTAATATGGAGTCTCATGAAAAATTGTGCAAATTTGGACACAAATTTCAAATCTTAAGCAATGTTTAACAATCAACTATCAAAAAAGGTTGAATATGAATATGTCCAATCTGAGGATTATGAGCGACTTTTGAATGTACTGTAATTAAAGGGAGAGTTGTGAATGAGAATAATTACCAATAGGATTTCACAGATTAATTTTCGATGCGCATTGTAATGAGAAATAATATTAAAACTTTATCACTTTTTTGTCAATGTTCGTAACTTAGACGGAGAAGGCTCATTGAATCCAATGAAGTCTTATCTCACGGCGAGTGAATTGCACAATCTATCAGAAAGAAACATTAAATTCAGTAACAATTCAATTTATTAATATTAGACATCACTAGGGCTGATATTAAAAAAAAATAGTCGTTCATTTTACCGCACTCCACCATTTTTGCTTTCACTTTTTTGTATTTTTCCATTATTTTCCTTTCCATACTCAATGTCATTAACATATATTCATATGACTTTACTAACACGAGCGCGAACGCGCGCTTTAATTGTGATAATCAAAACTGAAAATTTCAAATTAACCGCTTTAGATGCAAGGTAATCGAAACAAACAAACAGACTTTCGATTCGATTCGAGATCTGAGGTGTATGTAGTTGTTATGGTAGGAGTATGTAAAAATATTCACTATTTGATAAAAGCGATAATAAGATAAATTTTATATAATATAACAGTGTTCAGTGCACTCAAAAATTTGTTGTATGAGATATATAAAAATTCCAAAAATATTTCGTAAATATTATGTTTAAGCTTTGAAGATTATATCGGATGAAAATCTAGCAACTTTTTTTGTGAAAGTTCATTTGCATGACTTTTTCACGTATCAAAATTATTTAATGGAAAATTTGAAAATTTTGACTAACTTGTTTTATAAAGAAATGTAGTCCAAAAACTCGAAAAATACGTAACAATAATTTCATTACGAAACATGGAACTCGTTGCATTAACAATCTTGAATTTCACAATACAGAGGGATAATTAAGCTGGCTGATACATAGAACGAATAGAATTTGTAATTATCCCATGATGTTCCTTGCCTCAACTTTTTTTTCTCATAAAGTAGAAATTGAAAGAAAAGATTGCTAACATTTGTTATCAAAAACATCTAGTACTTGCCAAAAGTGGTGTGACCTGCCTTAATATTTTTCTGACAGTGCCACCGAAAAAAATTATATTTTCTATTAATACTCTATAAAATTCAGTAGGGAAATAGTAAACTGAGTTAAGTGCATGTCATTAAGCGTCAGATTGGAATCAGTGAATCATAGATAAAACAAAATAGCAAAATGTTTCGTAAATCTTTTTTGTTGAGTAAATTATGAGTTGCAAAAGAATTTTAAATAAATTGCGCTATCTCCCTTGGTTTACAAGATATTCACGGATGACTTATCCTATGTAAAATACACTCATCTTCACCACTTCGCCACTGACTTGAAATTGTGAAAAAAAAAAGATTGATCTGTTTTTTATTGTTCTTAGGTGTGTACTCAAGCTCATTAAACCGATGGTTTGCGAGAAAGGCCAGAGATTTACCCTTCGCGATGGTGGGAAAACCCTTGGAACAGGTGTTGTTACGACTGTTCTGAAATCCCTGACTGACAAAGAACGTGTGGCTCTTCTTGATGGAAAGAAAGCCAGAGAAAAGGCTGCAGCGGCCAATTAAACATACTATCAAATCCATTATAAAAATTTATTAGCCGGCTCTGCAGTTTTTTTACGAACTTCTGTAGTATATCCCAACAACAGATAATTTTAAATACTTGGGTTTGTAATGTATGAATTTAAAAAATGGCTGAAGAAACGGAAATGGAATCCCGTAAACAGAACATTCCCCAGGGATTTAGGATTCATCAGTGCTAAAATTTAACTCAATTATTCGTTAATTACATTCACTTTGTTTTCACAAGAAAAAAACGCCATTCATTTACTAATCAATTTTTAAAACGATTGATTGGAAAACTCTATACAATGTATCAAGAAATAAAATTAAGATTAATTAAATAAGAAAATAAAAATATCATGTGTGTTATTTATTTATTGTATATCAGACAGCATTGTCATCGATGCTGAACAGACCAATGATAAAAAAAAAACAACAAATCGACCTGCATTTTACAATTATCATTTACTTCAAACTCAATCGAATGTAATTTATTAATTATTCCTTAACGTTACACATTCTGCTCATTTTTACTCATTTTCCTGCAGGATAATGCCTTTAACAAGGAAGTAAACTGAGGATTATTACGCACACACTTTCATCAGTGATTCTAAAGGGAGAGGGGGGGGGGGCAAACAAAAGTAATCATAGTTGTATTGTTGTAAACAAAAAGCGAAGAACTTTTGCAAGCCGTACAAAAACAGAAAAAAAAACACTTTTTCCATATAATTTAGTTCCAAACGAATCATACATTCACTTTTGTTTTATAAAAATATTAAACAGCCCTCGACAAAATCGCTAAGGATTGACCGAACTATACATTGCATTTTGCATTTCATCGTATGATCGTAGTATTTTTGACTGATTATTTCCACAATTTTATTAATTTTAAACATCCCAATTTTTTCAATACTTCAAATTCTGAATTTATAATTGTTCATATTGTGTATAAATTCTAAATGTAAATGCTGGATGACGTGTCAACCAATCAGTGATAATTTTTGTAGCTTGTGTTCATTTTTTAAATCCAATTGAGATGATTTTAATTCTAAGAAAAATGGGTTCGTCAATTATGGCAATTTCTATGTGTCGAATAATTCAGATTCTTTCTCAAATATTTTCTTCAATAATTCTAACAGGGAAAGGGCTAACATCTTCAATATTAAATGGCAGTAACGATGTTTAATTGGGGATAAGGATGTTTTTTAATCGCTCAGTAGAATTAGTAAAGAATAAACGATAGCAATTGAAACACAAGTACTGTAAAAAAGATTGAATATTCGTCTTTGTGAAAGAATCTGCTATCAAGATCGATAAACACGTAACGAGTACGTAGAGCACATATTCTTGTATAGGCCTTACAATTGAAAATTACAGTTTTTCTTGTTCATGATGTTCAATTTTGTTGTTTTATTAATAGTGAGATTTTTCGTCGTGGCCATACGCACATTGTTTGTTTTTTAAAATGAAACTAGAGATCTTCGTCATCCTCCGGGAGAGCAGTTTCTTGAGCTTCTTTAAGATCCTTCTCGATCTGTTGCTGCCATTGGGGATCCATGGTAACTTCTGGTGGAAGAAGTGCAGGCATCGCAACGAATTCGAGATTGGGGTCACCAATTAATTTCCTTGCGAGCCAGAGGAAGGGTTTTTCAAAGTTGTAGTTACTCTTGGCACTGATGTCGTAGTACTAATCATGGAAAAAAAATCATGTAATTATTGAATCACTCAAAAATTTAAGTCTTTAATATTCGTGAATTTATGTGAGAATTCAATTGTAAAATTGTGGTCATCATCATCATTCATAAGTAAATAACCATAAACATAGTTTTGTTGAAAATTCTTTTTTAAGTAGGGTCCCCTTATATTTCTCGCTATTGGTGTTTATAATAAACTCCAAATGCCGAACTTACTTGTGAATTACGTGGTGGCAAAAAGGACTAAACGATTAATTTACATATAAAGAATTAAATAAGGATGTAAGCCTTAAATTAGCAGATGTTAAAAGAATTTAGTCAATTATCTATCAGATTTAATGAAGCGGTGTTGAAAGGTTTAAGAAGAGAGCATTTGGCATTCTTGAATGGAATTAATCGTTCCGAAAACAATTGAATTCCCAATGAAATATTCAGGCTTACTTATTGAGCAAACGACAAAACAGGAATCATTAAAAGGCAATGAAACTTGCCATTCGAGTAAAAAAACTAGATGTCAAGTTTTTTTTCCTTATAAGACTGTTATTCTACGAAGTTCAGATGCTTACATCGTTTATCATCTTGGTATCTTCAGTTTAAAAATTTCAATTAATTTTGCTAAAAAAAACAGTTAAACACAATAAAAGTAGGAATCTAGTTTCTTATACAGATAATAAGTTCCACGGTCGCTTGAATGGCAATAGAACTTATTCTCACATGATTTATGAACTTGGTATGTTGTAAATATTGATCATTGAATATTGAAAGAAACTTGGAACTTCGACAGCCTCTTAATCAAATTAATAACAAATAATCACCTGTAGATTTTTCTTCCTGTGGAACACAATGCTCTTAGCTTTGACTTTCCTGTCCTTGATATCCACTTTGTTTCCGCAAAGTACAATTGGAATATTTTCACACACCCTGACGAGATCTCTGTGCCAGTTGGGTACATTCTTATACGTCACACGAGACGTAACATCAAACATGATGACAGCACACTGTCCCTGGATGTAATAGCCATCCCTGAGACCGCCAAATTTCTCCTGGCCAGCTGTGTCCCACACGTTAAATCTAATTGGCCCACGATTGGTGTGGAAAATCAGGGGATGTACCTCAACACCGAGTGTCGCAACGTATTTCTTCTCAAATTCACCAGTCAAATGACGTTTAACAAATGTTGTCTTTCCAGTACCACCATCCCCAACGAGTACACACTTGAATGTTGGCATATCAGGTTCAGCCATTTTAGCGTTTTAAGTCCCCTTTTGGTTACTCTGAAAGCTGAAAAATAGCACAGGTCAAAAGATGATTATTAAAAAAATATCGTTGGGGAAAAAATTACGGGGATAATGTATAAACAAGTAAAAATACTTGATGAGGATAACCGTTAGGTTATGAGTAGTTCAGTTTGAACGTTGGAGCAGTTGGAGAGTTTGTGAGTGACGCTGTGGGCTGACAGAGACTGATAACTATCAAATTGCCCATAAAAAAACCTCAATTGTGACTGCAGCCAACTATTTCTCAGTGCCAACTATCAAAGTACACTTTGTTCACGATAAATTAGGGAAAAAAAATCAATTTATGGTCCACCTAAATTGTAATAAGCCGGCCTCTACGAGAGATTGCGCGCCTTCAACCACGCCGAATAGCCTGTGAACCTCGATGTGACCGAAAAAAATCCTCAAAGTTACCTTCGAATGGTGCTCAATAAGCTACCCAGGAAAATAGGTCTGTCGACTCCTATCGTCTGACTTGTATTATCACTATTATTGATAATTATACTTAAATATATTGATAATTCGCTTTGTTAATGTATGAATTATTTCTACTGTAAAGAAAATTTCCCGGCAATAAGCGATGGATGTGAAAATGAACGATAAAACTCACCTTCTCGCACAGTCGTTATGGCTCACAATGGCGTTCGTTCAGGTACTACGATGGTGTTGACAACGGCAACCGTCATTCGTTGAAATTCAAATGGATGATGTTGGTTGTTGAAAGGTTTCTAAATGATAGGAAATAATTTTTTAGACTATTTTTGGAAGTTTATTTCATTAAATAAAATGTTTTTAAGGAGAAAAATTGAAAAAATGACAATTTTAGGTGGCGACATCTGGTTATAATTAACGCAGGGGCGGATATTTTGGGGGTTTACGCGGTAAAGGTTAGCCATTTTTCGGCGCGAAAATTGCGAAAATCAATGAAGCTAAATTTTAATTTTCGCTTTTCATCATCTGCATAAGATGAGACGATTAAAGTCGATCATTTTGAATTTGAAATGGTTTTGAAAAAATTCATTAATTCGGAAAAGTCACTGCCGGTTTAATAATAATTAATATGGTCAATGAACGCTATCTCAAGATATCTGAACTCGGGTTGCACACATTTATGAGTAAATATCATCATCCCTAAACAAAGAAAAATACCCAATTAAAATTTTTCATCTCTATATAGAGATCTCATTAAGATTTACGTTATTTATCGTGGTATAAATCGACATTACATTTGAAAAACTCCCGCCCATAGCTCACATTGTGTCGACGACGTCTATTGGTCGAGTCAATTGATACCGGCCTTTCTAGACCAATCGGCGGTTTATCGTTCACCGCCCCCACCATGAGTCACGAATCGTCATCCTCCCGCTCCACAAAACAACAAAACAACAATTGAATGTCAGCAAACATACAAGCAGCAACTCATATTCCATCTCCCAAAAAAATGAAAAAAAAAAAATTATATCGACGATGTCCATTCGTCGAGTGGCCCCACACCGGTCGCTCTGGACCAATAAGAGGCGAGCCGGTCAGCGCCTCCACCTTGAACCACAAATTGTCATTATCCCCCTCTTTAAAACAAAGGAACAACAATTGATGATCATCAAACATACGATTGGCAATTTATATTTCAACTCTAGAAAATTGAAAAATAATCGACTGGAATATTAAAACACACGAGGGGATAAATAAATACTAGTCACATCACTGTGCATTGTTGACGTCATCGGCGCATGCGTTGATTGTCGAACGGCACTGCAGAAATAGGCGAGTTAGCGAGCGTATCGATTTTACGATCCGTGTCTGTCCGCGGTTAGTGTGTCCGTGTTCCTTTAGTTTTTTAGTGAACGGTGAGTTCGTTATATTACATGGATAAAACCGTGAATGTGATTAAAAACTAGACGATACAAACTGTACGTCCATTGAATCCAGTAATCATCGTTCAATCATGACCAAGGATAGATTAGCAGCCCTCGTCGCGGTGAGTTTATTGCATTCAACAAAACATCTTATATCCCCACGAACCAGAGACTCAATACAATTGGTGTACCATTTCATCACGTCACTAGGTACCAATGGAATTGTTAGAATTCTTGACTTGAATTTTTTTTTCTTTTCTTTCTCGAGGTCAATTGCAACTGTTGAACGTTAATTCGAGAAATTTTTCATTCATCATTTCGAAAATGTGTTCTCTGTATTTTTAAGCAACGGATAAAAAAGAGCGCGGTTGTCACTCATCCGGTTAAATATGTGATGTCAACGGTTAAGGCGTTCCCATTGACCGCTCGTAATCTCCTGTCAAGTAGCCAATACACCGGCGAGGAATATCAAATGTCTCAATTGTTGATTCCCCAATTTTCAGTGATTTTCCATTGTAGATCACTGATAGACTCCCAGCAAATTTGAAATACCAATTCGTTGATCAATGCTTCCTGCACAATGCACAATGATTCTTGATTTTTTTTTATTTGCGCAATACAGCGAGTTAATTGAGGGTTATAAGAGAATAAAATCAGTGTAGAATTTTTGCTATAGTTCACCTATTTTTGTGGGGAAAATTTTTGAAATTTATATTGTTCTGTTTATTATCGGGATCATCCCACGAGTTTGGCAGAACGTATCTCCATGATTTGACGGAGAGACGATTCACGCCTTCTCTTTGAGTTTATATTGAGTGCTTAACTATAGATGGGATTTGATAGAGTTTGAGTTTCGTATTGAACCGATGCACTTTAAAAGGCTTTTAAAAATTTTAAAGTAAAGTTTGCTCCGGCACCACTGGTGGAAAAGAGCCACGCGGACCACCCCTGTCACGATCCCACGCGTACAGTTCTATCACTGAAATTATTTACTACGAGTCTCCATTCACCTCTGATAAGGTCATAATTCAGGATGTTTCGCTGAACGAGTTTTTTGAAAGTTGTAGAAAGCGATGGCATTGATGAAATTGAAAAATTTCAAGCAGATTAGATAACAAAAATGTTGAAAATTTAGGTTCACAGGCTAATAATGAGAAAACTTTTTTATCGCTAATTAAAATGACAGAAAAAAATCCATATTTCCACAAAAAGCTTCTATTATCAAAATCTAACATATTTTTCAGGGATGGTAATACGATTGGTAATACGATTTAAGTCAATTTTGCCGCTTTGTCATTTTTTAAAACAAATTTCTAGAAATTTCAGGGGGACAGAAAATTTTAGTTCTTACGTTTTTTGTAGAACGAGTTGACAGCTATAAAGAGGGTTTTTACGAAAATTTTGAAAGCTCCATTAGGTTTGAATAATTTCTTCGAAAACTGTATTAACAGCTAAGTTGATTTAAACAGTCATCTCGATACCATTATTTATTCATGAGATATTGGCGAATAATGACGTATATCGCCCAATCACCATTAATAGAAAACGTCAAGTGTAACTGAGTCAAGTTGTTTTTTAAGGAAAAAAATCATTTGTTTCACAATTGGTCTCACATGGCACCGCTCATCATTGCTCTTTACAATTTTCTCGAGGCCGGATGGTCTCGGAGAGGCTTTTAGTCGTACAATTTCTACTGTTTTTGTCACAAGAATGAGTGAAACGGAAGGTTTACTCTTCACAAAGTGTCGGTTTCTGAACATCAGTGAAAATATAACACAAATAACAATGACGCATAGAATTCTTTTATCAATATACCCCTTAAAGATACAATACATGCACTGATAAAACTATACGGAGTGGAAAATTCGGTAAAATAAGCTGTTTCGGTTGGTAATCGTATCGTTAACTGTTTTAAAAAATCTGACTAGTTTGTCATAAAAACTTACTTAACTGCTCAGTAAAATTTTGCATAGGTTTTGTTGAAGATATTGAATTTTACTGTGTGACTATGTAATTTTTTGCCCAACACCGAAATTACAACACAATCAACAAACGGAAAGATAATTTTTGCTGAAAAATTTCTCTCTTCGTACCATCATCATTATGACCCACAAGGATTTCACGTAATTTTCACGTTCCTCAATTATCGCTAATCACATAGATTCCTTTTTTTCTCTTTGCCAATTGAATCATTGAAAAGTTCTGACTGGAATACCTTTTACGAGGTTGAACATTTCTTTTGAAATTAAGTTCACCCTGACTCACAGCGGTGTCTTTGTGGATTGGAGGGATGATGCACTAACGAGGACAATTTTCATTGTTGAATGAAAGCCCAGAGGTGTCAGTCTGATCTCTGCAGGGAGAATTGCCTTGAGCCCGTGCCTGTTCCTTCCTGACACGCGTAGTAGTTTGACTATTGTTTAAGAAAAGAATAAAATGTGGGAACATCTTGAGATTTCAAATAATAAATTCAGCAATGAGATTTGGAGAAAGATAAATTTTATATGAATTTGTCGAACCTTCTACAAGTATCTCCGAAAAAATATATATTTATTTCATCCGCCCTTTTTTACTCAATCCATCAGTTTTACAGATGTTTATAAAATAATGTATAAATCCTGTGATATATCCAGTTTTTTTGGGCGTTTTATAGTTTAAAAAAACGCAACGTCTTTCTCATATTTATTTAGCTACAGAAGAGAAGAAAAATATTTAGTTAATCTCATCAACTAAATATTGAGTTTTAATAGCTGAGCCATTCAAATTCTGTAAAGATTATTCAACTTCATTTGATAACTATCTGTTTTGAATTATCTTGTTGGTTTTTTTTTTATTTTTGGAGTATTGTTTTTTAATGATAAAATTTGTATTTTGATTTTTTTCACTTCAGCTCTTTCCGTTTCTTTTTTTCCTCTCGAGCATATGTGCTTTTTGCGGCGTTCTCTAGTGGGACCAGTCTACTTAGTAACCACGCTCAGCGCTGCTATTTAGCTTTCCTGAGCTAGGCCTGTCCACCGGGTGAGAGGGTTAGCCCCACAGGATTTTCCTACAGTATTTATACAAAACATTTTACATTTTCCATTGATTATTTCCAAGTATTATCGACTCTGAATTAGAGAATTGTGGAAAACTTTAATAGAAATTTAATGTAGCAACAATTTCAAATGAGTTTATCTGAAATTTCAGCCAAGAAATTCCAAAAGTAAATGTTTGGAAAGATTCATTTTTCATTCAGCAATTTTCCCTTTCACAGTAGATGTCGAAGGCATATAATTATTTAACCACAATCTTACAATCGTTTGCATTTTGATACTTGGTCAACGACTGGCTGCTAATCCAATCAATTAATTGAATAACAACACTTGAATAATACAATAAAATTTCCGAAATATTTTTCTCCGTGAAGAAGTTTGTCGTTTAGGTAAATTAACTGAAGTTTACCGATATTTTCAACGCAGTTTTATGATTTGTACAATATACTGTACTACATTTGATTTTTTTATCCGTTTCAACTATCTCGCTGCAGCACTGAAATGGTATCCAATGCATTCTTATCTCAACAATAAAAACCGTTATTCCACTTCTTAAATGAGAGCGCAGATAAAAAATGTAATCCTAAAACAAAGTTTTATGTTAAAAATCATTGACATTAAAGTGACGAATTCACTTAGATAGTTCTCATTTGAATATCCTCCGTATGTATACAGACCTCGCTGTATACATCCTTGACCCAAAGTAGTGTGTTCTGTTCTCAACCATCATACCTGAAACTTCCATCGTGTCGTTTATTTCTCACGTTCATACGAGGACACAACTTCCTCTTGCATAAGTCAGTATTTTCAGAACCAGGATAAAATGAGGAAAAAATTCCGCAGTCAAAGTTCAATCATCCACTATACCAGAGAAAAACAATGAGAATTCTGCAGTCGAAATGGTAGGAAAAAGTACTAAAAAAAAAACCATAAACACTACTCTACATACCGTGTAGGTACCAGTATCCGAACGCCTAAGGATTTTTTGACAATAGAATGACGTTATTTCATAATAACAGTGGAAATTGCTGAACATATGAATTAATGAGGACTTCTGTGATGTTGTGAATGCGAGAAAAATAATAAACCGTCGAAATTAGTCCCGATTGAATTAATATTAATATAAATAGAGACGATGTATAAACACCTAGTATCCGAACGTCAAAATCACCTTGGCCTAATATGCAAACGTCAGAGGGGCCAGTAACCGAACTCAATGGTTGCCATTACTTCCAAACTCAAATAATGTGCGCAATTTGATTATTTTCAAAATTTACTAGAGAAACTATTACAAAGTTAAACTTTATATGTTAAAATTATCATTAGTAACATTAGATAATTTTTTTTATGCAGATAATTATTTGCGAATAACTCTCTTCGATAAACGTTTCTTTGGAGTTTTGGATTTGTATCAGATTCTGATTTGGATTCTTCTAAAAGCTCCTGCTTCACTTCTTTGGTAACAATTGGCACTTGTTTTCTCATTGTCTTCTCTCAATTTCTTCTTTTTCTTCCTCTCTTCACCAACACTGTTGGACTCTTCTGTTTTGCTCTATTTTCTCTTTTTTTTTCTATTTTTGTTTATTTGCCCCCTAAAATATGTAATTAATATATAATGAAATTGACCGACAGCATTGTAAATATTGAATGGCGTAATTTAACATTTTCTAATTGTATAAGAATCATTGAAATATCAGAAATAACTAAAGGTAATAATTGAGGTTATAATATAGAAAAGCATGCATTCGGATACTGCGTCACAGTACTAAACACCTGGCCTAATACCCGAATACGTAATTTCTCTTCATTTTGAGTGTACAACTATCTTTTTTATCAACTTGAAGCTTATATTCATGCATTGGCTTCATGTTTAAATGCAAAATATTAGAATATTTACTTACATATTGTTTGTTTATCGCAAT